>APFE030868905.1:149551-170338 GCA_000404065.3 Pinus taeda | reverse complement strand
TAGTAAATTTGTCTTTTTTAATGCAATTTATATTGAACATGTGGCTGAAAAGTTAAAGTGGGACAAATAATATGATGTGAAAGTGTAAATATTTATTTGGATTAGTAAACATTTTTTTTTGTGTATTATTATTCCTAAAAATATATTAAACACTCTCATGCGAGAGATTAGTCTCCTAAATACCAAAAAATATTTGGAATTAGTTATGCCCAAGAAGGGGCAAGAATAAAAGAAGAAAATTCCTCCTTTTTTCCATTATGTAGGAATTGTTGGCTATGAAGACCACTAAGGGAATGCATGACTAGAGATAAATGTCATGAGTGGAAGTTGATTAAAAAAACTGCAAGAGATAAAGCCATTCAGATTAGAAGAAAGAGATAGTGGGAGAGAAAGGGTAGACCTAAACCCATAAATTAGTAGGACGTTGCTAAGGGTTAAAGAGGTCTGAACTGAGAAATAACTATTGATTTGTTCTTTTGGGGGGCAGGAGATGAAGCTGGGGGGGACTATTGGAAATGTAGTTCTTAGTTGGGAGGAACATGTCACCCTTTAATATATTTTCAGTAAAACTTTAGACAAGAATTTGAATGGTCTAGATAACTTTGCGTCAACTAGGTTACTTATGGTTGTTCAAGTTTATGAAAGAATGGATTAGGATGTTTTTTTTAATGTAAAATGATTCTAGGTATTTTTCAGGAAAATGAATGGAGAACCCTATTAATGTTCTGTGAGCTATATATATGTATGTATGTATGTATGTATGTATGTGTACTAGTATGGGTTTCTATTTGATCTAGGTGGATATTGGTGGACACCCGCCTATTCCACTTAGACCTCCACCACTGTTTCTTTTAGTTTTTCAGTTTCTGTAATTGTCACACAATTTACTGTTTTTGGTAGATTTTCGGGTCGTGGACTTTCGGAGCTGTTTAGAGGCCCTAAACGACATTTTATTTGAAAACAGGAAAATATGGGACTACATCTAATTATTGCAGTTGAAATTTGTAGTCCTCGGATAAATATTTCTAACGAGATATTGTGCACGTAAAACGGAGATCATATGTCAAAGTTACGACTGCGAGAAATTGATGTACCAATTTACCCAAATGGGGCGATAGTTTTTGTGCTTTATCTCCTAGGTTTAGGTTTTTGGATGTTTAGGGTTTTCCATTGTTTCTAAATAATGAATAGGCCTTCGAGCCTCATTGTACCATAGTCTAGAGGCATGTAGCTGCCACATCTCTCCTCAAAGATAAGCTACCATCGTCAAAGCTAATTTATTTCCATTTTGTATGTAAGCATATTTCATTTCTATGATATGAATGAAATGAAGTTTTATTTTTATTGCAACTCTATATTTATCATTATATATGTATTTTGTTGCATTCTTGTTTAAGTTCAGATCAGTGGTATCAAAGCGGTCTACTCTTTCTCTATTTTTCTTTTCATGTCCTCAACGAGGTTAAGGTATGAGGAGTTAGGACTTGAACTAGTTGAACCTTTGCAAGACCAGCCTCACAAACCTGGACGACCACCAATGGTGGAAGAAAATAAAGATGAGAAGGTAGGAGATCCTTTCAAAATATTGCTCAAAGAAGCCCTCGAGTGACGAAGGAACACAATGATGGACAACTTTGCCTAAAAACTTCAGCAGCTACCCACAGTCAATGCATCTCCTTCCAACAGCGACTCTAGAAGCACCACACCCTTTAAGGTACAAGCTAACTTTGATATCCCCATATTTGAAGGTCCAATATATGTGGATGCCATAGATAAATGGTTAAATTTGCTAGAAGGATATTTTTCGGTTCATGATTTTTCCAACTGGAAAAATATTACTTTTGCATTCCTAAAAATTGCCCTACATCCAAGACTAGTGGGAAACCTACTGTGAGAAGAGGGATGAGAGTGGACCTTCACTATTTTCAATTGCACCCACTTAGAATTATTTTCGGGATGCCATCATGGAGAAATATTACCTTATCAGGAGGAATGAGGCTAAATACATAAAGTGGATCACGTTGTAGTAGGGAAGGGACCAAGACGTATTAGAGTTCAAAAATATTTTTCATGCCCTTCGCACAAAGTTGGGTATCAGGGATTCTAAGCTACATTTGGTACTCAAGTACCGTGATTGTTTACACAAGTACATCCAGGATGAGATGGAGTTTCTGGACATCTCCTCGCTCGACACGACCTATCGATGTGTTTTCAAGATAGAGGAGAAAAAGAAGAAGTGATACTTTGGATCTATGAATCTGAAGTAAGGGGAAGGTGTCCCAAACCGCATACAAAATGAAAAATCCAAGGTAGGGTAACCCAAGACAACCCGCCAAAGCCTCAACCAAAGAACAACACCACGAAGATAAAGAAGGACATGGGAAAATGGTGTCACTTTTGTAAGAGCCCCACTCACAACACAAGTGAGTGTTGAGCCAAGTAGGCACTGGTGCATGAGTTGAAGTCTTCTGAATCATATGAATGTTCTGACTCTTTGTCAAAACAAAATAAGGGGAATGACAAAGGGAAGCATATTATTGATGCAGAACCCAATGCCACTATTTCCACCATCAAGATCCATAGGAATGAGTCCAAAGATCCATAGGAGAGGGAGCACATCTTCCACTCATAGATGTGGGTAAAGGGTTCTTTGCTACAGTTCATTGTCGACAATGGGAGCCAAAAGAGCCTCATTTTAGCAGAGGTCATGAAGCGACTGGGCCTATCAAGCACAACACACCCGCAATCGTACACCATTGGGTGGCTTCACTAAGGATGAGATATCCACATTAGCAAGCAGTGTCACCTTCCCTACAACATCAAGCCCTTCACAGATGAGCTATTGTGTGGTGTTTCTCCTCTTGAAATTTGTGATGTATTATTAGGACAACCATACTTGTGGAAGCGACATTCTATGTATGAGTCTAGACCTCTCATTGTTATTATTACTTTGGGAAATAAGTTGTATAGGATACCATAGGTAGCACTACCTACCACCATCTCTTTGATCACTGCGAAGCGATGCAGTAAGATCATTTCCTAGACTGAGAATTTTGTGTCTTTATGATTCACCCTAAGGGAAAGAAGAATATTGTCGCCATGACCTCCAGACAGGGCTCCTTCGGATGGCAGAAGCAGATGGACAAGGTCGAGGAGAAGTATGGTGACATTTTCACCTCACCCACAAGGGTATGTATACACTGTCAGGTCAAGCACTTCATCGATCTTACGCTGGGCGCACCGCTATCCAATAGACCAATATATTAATGCTCTATTTTGGAGAACGATGAAATCAAGAGGCAGATTCAGGAACTATTGTAGAAAGGGAACATAAAACCAATTTCATCACCCTGTGGGAGTCCGATCGTGTTGGTATAGAAGAAGGAAAAGACCTCAAGACTCTATAATGACTATCTGGCACTGAAAAAGATCATTGTCTAGAATAGGTATCTAATCCCATGGATTAATGAACTTTTGGAATAGCTCAAGGGGGCCAAATATTTAAGCAAGATTGAATTGAAGTGTGGTTATCACCAGGTGCTAATCGAACCCTTTGATGTGTGGAAGACTACCTTCAAATCAAAGGAGGGCCTTTTCAAATGGTTGGTCATACCTTTCAGGTTGATGAATGCCCCCGCAACCTTCATGAGGATGATGGACGACATTTTGCGACCCTTCACCAACTCATTTGTGGTGGTGTATTTGGATGACATATCGATCTTTAGCTAGAGTTTGGAAGAGCACCTCCACCATATCTAACTGGTCCTCCAAACCTTGTGACAACACAAGTTGTGTGCCAATTTAGAGAAATACACTTTTGATATGACCTCGGTTCAATATCTGGGGTACATCATTGATGAGCGAAGTGTGCATGTGGACCCATCCGAGATATAATTCATTTGGGATTGGCCATCCACAGCCACTCTAACAGAGCTTCGCAACTTTCTGGTTCTTTCCAATTGCTACCGCAGGTTCGTGTTGGGGTTCTCTCATATCACTTAGCCTTTAAGTCAGGTCCCCAAAGGCGGAGTGAAAGAAAACTTATTTGGGTCTAAATCCCAACAGAAGGATTTTTTTGAGTTGAAGCATCGCCTCTTCTTTGCACGAGTGTGCACATTACCAGACCTGCAGCAACCATTTGAGATTGAGACATTTGCCTCTAACTATGATATTGGTGTAGTTCTTACTATGTAGGGGAATCATATGGCATATTAGAGTGAGACACTTTCAGGAACAATCCAAAAGTATCTGACCTATGAAAAAGAGATGTATTCCATTTTGGAGGTCTGCCAACAATGGAAGCATTACATTACGGGGAAGGAAACGAGCATCCACACAGACCACCGATACCTTTCATTCATACAGACACAAAGGAAGTTGCAGAACGATCGCCATCAGAAATGGTCCACATACCTACAACAATTCCATTTCAACATTTAGTACAAGAAGGGTAGCACCAATAATGTTGCAAACTGCCTCAGTCGACCGCTGGTTATGGTGCTAATCACTGTGCTCAAATCTTGTGGGCACAACACTTTAAGGTGGCCACATCTTTAGAAGAGCAATCTAAAATTCGACAACACATAATATACGCTCCTAGAAGGCAAGCAAGTTCCAAATTTTCACCTACAAGATGCATCATTATTCCAACGGAGACACATCTGTGTTCCTTCAATCAAGCATGCCAAGATGATTTGGGAGGTGCACTATAGTTGGGCCGTTGGACATCTCGAAGTAGAGAAAATAGTGGCAGTGTTGTAGAAGTATTTTTATTCACCGAACCTTCAACAAAGTGTTGGGAAGTACATCAGATCCTACAATTCTTATGCCATTTCCAAACCAACCATGAAGAATCAAGTCCTATATACTTATATGCCTACTCCTAGTCGACCTTGGGAATCTATCTCCATGGATTACATGTTGGACCTTCCTTCTACTAAGAATGGAAATGACTATGTTTTCGTGGTCATCGACAAATTCTCTAAGATGGAAATTATGGTAGCCTACAAGAAGAGTATCATAGCAGAAGCCTCTACTAAGATCTTCTTATTTGGGATCCCACAATCCATTATCGCAGATCAAGACAACAGGTTCATCATTACATTTTGGTCAAATCTCTAGTTGATGTTGGATACCAAGCTCACTAATTCCACAACTTTCCACCCCCAAATTGATGGCCAAACCACGCCCAAACAAAGGTGGTCAATAAGATGATCGTGCACATTTTTCACGTGTACAACTCGAAGCATCCATGCACATGGGATGAAAGCCTCCCCTATGTCTAGCACAGCTACAATAGAGCTCTCCATAGCTCAACTGGCCACAACCCGTTTTAGGTGGGGTTGGGATTCCAACCACCATGTCCCATTGATGTAGCTATACCATTTTGCAGCTACTCAGGAAGATTCGGCTCATGTCCAGTCTGAAGCTAATAAGGCTAATAAATTCATTGAGCACATTCACCACATTCACTAATAGGTCCATGACATATTGGACAGATCCAATGCTAAGTACAATCTGTGTCATAATCAACATCAGGTGCCACATAGGTTCCAGGTGGGCAACAAATTTTGGTTACATTTGCAGAAGGCACGCCTCGTTGGGCCCCACCAAAAGCTTCGTCCACTCTGACATGGGCCTTCCACCATCATTAAGCCTATAGGGGACAATGCTTTCGAGCTCAACATTCCACCATTTCTTGGCCTGCACCTAGTGTTCAATGTGGGCCACCTTCGACCATGCTTTCCACCATTACTAGACACATCAGAGATTGTAGAATAACTCACACAAACATAGTTAAACATAGAATGCATGGAACATGCCACAACTGATCAGATCATCGACACACAGATCAAGGATACTCGCCAACAAAATATCCTGTTATATGAAGTTGTTAAATCTTGCCAACTCCTGCACTAGGGCAAGTGGCTCACTAGGGACCAAGTTCAACAAAAGTTTCCCCATCTCATGAAGGCACTCAACACAATGGGGACCATTACTTCCTAAGGGGAGAGAACTAATCCAGGTGGATATTTGTGGCCACCCATCTAGACCCCCACCAATGTTTCTTTTAGTTTTTCTATTTCATTAATTGTAGCACAGTTTACTATTTTTGGCAGTTTTTCAGGTCCTGAACTTCTTGAGTCGTTTTAAGGCCCTAAATGACATTTTTTTGGAAAAAGGGAAAACATGTGTCTTTGGGTAATTCTTTTAGTCAAAATTTGTATTCCTCGGATAGATATTTCTAACGATGTGTTGTGCACATCAAACAAAGATCGTAAGTCAAAGTTACAACCCCTGGAAGTTGATGTACCAATTTACCCAAACAGGGCCCATAGTTCTGGCACTTCATCTCCTAGGGTTAGGTTTTTGGATATTTAGTGTTTTCCACTATTTATTAATAATAAATAGGCCTTCAAGCCTCATTGTAAAATAGTTCATAGGTATGTGGCCACCACATCTCTTCTCAGAGATAAGCTACCATTGCCCGAGCTAGTTTATTTCCATTTTGTATGTAAGCATATTTCAATTCTTTAATAAATATGAAATGAAGTGTTATTTGTGATGAAACTCTTTATTTATGGTTATGTCTGTATTTTTTGTGTGTTCTTGTTTAAGATTGGATCACTATTGTAGGAAATCTGCATTGGCTTCTATTGCAATAAAACTAACGCTTACAATTACTGAGTAAGTGTTCCGTTTGCTACAAAGTATTGGAGAAGAAGTCCTATCTAGGGACCAACCCTAGAATCCACTATATATGTGGATATGAACATATAATGAGAGATATTGACTAAGGTAGAATAAGTGTCCAAGTGGTAAGGGAAATAACACTATGCACAAAGTCTGTGTTTAAACATTAACACAACACTTGTAATTAAAAATATATTCTTGGTTACTATATCTGTGTATGTGTGTGTGACAGTAGAATAGAATCATTATAAGACAATAATCAATAAAGTTGAATTAAATGTAGAAGGTTTTATGTCTAGGTCAACTATTATAGTCCATGACAAGAAAAATAACCTCATCGACTGAAGTACTCTAAAATATAATAGTAGGTCCTAAGAAAAAATCCTTAGGTGGTCCCCCAGGACAAGAGTCGACCAAGCCTCTAGCCTAGTTCATGCTTACTAAACTAAATAATAATTACATAGATCATATGGATTTATTGATACTATAATACATAAGTTCTAGTTAAATACCCTATACACATGCATGGTTACAGGGAGATAAATAAAAAAAATTATCATTGCCATAAATGCCAAGATTTCCATGGAATTCGTATACAATGCCTAGAAGCAAGAGTCAATGAAACCAACTAAAACCAAGCGATATGAGTACTTATTATGGGAAAGTATATCAATAACAATAAATAGTAGTCCTTTTTATATAATATGGTGTTATTTTTTGTTACCATATACCTAAAAATGATGGCTTTCAAATTGTGGATAACTTGGATGTTGACGTCATGGTAATCATTTCATAACATTGTGAATTTTATCTTTTTATCACTTTTTAACTATTGATATGATTATTTGTTTATTTCTTTTTAGGTAAATAATAATGTTAATGCTTCGATGGATTCTTCCACTTATGTTAATTCTAGGCACGAATGAGAAAATGTTTGACAAAATAGTCAACACATTTTTTAGTCTCTTATGTAGTTACCTAGTGATGAGTCACATCTTTGATTCTTATAGAAACATAGGGAATACATTGCAAATGAGGTTAGAAAAACATTTACATCAACTACATTAGTGTTGGACCACCCAACAGTTCCATATTTCCAACAAGTGCAAGATAAATTTGGGGATACCCTGGGGTGTGAAAGAGATTTCTTAGATGATTGTCACTTGTAAGTGATCATATGCACCATCTCGTTATGTGCACTTTCCTCCCCAAACATGGGATTCTAGAAAGAGAAAAAACATATGCTTATGAGATTGATAGAGTTGCTACACAAGACAATGAAATAAATCCAAATATATGAAGGTTGGAATTACACGTGATTTATAATCTCAAATGTTTAATTTGAAATATGTTAATTTAAACTTGCAAAGTTATGTAGGAGAATTTAATGATTATATGGTTAGTAATGTAGGATCTAAAAAAATTGTTAAAGATATCTTCAAGTGGAACAACTAAAATGGAAAGTTTGACTTATGTACCAAAATATATTATGTTCATTTTTTTGACAAACTCTCTAATTCAAAGAGAAGTAAAATAAAAGAAAAACATGAATTGGGCAATTTAGAACTACTTGAAAGAAAACTACTTGCTTGGAGAAATTTGAAAGCTAAAATCAAAAGAATGATCAAGTACATTCTTATCTTATCTCATCTTATTTCATCTTCAAGGATTTTTCCCTTTCGTTACGGTGATGGTTGATCTTTCACATGCAACATTTATCACTGTTTGGATATTTTTGATTGATTATTATTTGTAAGATTGTAAAAGTAGTTTAAATTTGTTATGATTTTAAGTTTATGATCTGCTTTTCTCTTTCTTTTTTATATTCGATGTTTCATATGCAACATTTACACATGTATGGATATTTGTGATTGATTACTATTTGCAGGATTATAAAAGTACATTAAAATTGTTATGTTTTTAGAGTGGAACAACTTCTTTCTATTGTAATGTTATAACCTCTCTCCATGTACTCCAAATTTCTATATTGTCTCCATGTATTCCAAATTTCAAAATATAGAATGAAGAGTAATTTGAATATACCATTCTCTTTTAATTAAAGGGCAAGTGTTTTTTTTACTTTGTATATGGCATTTATTCTACTAAAATAATCAACGATGGAATTTAGTAGTGGTTAAATAGAAAAAATTGTTTATATAAGTGAGACAAATCACAAAAAGTGAAATAATTTTATGGTAGATTTAAAAATTGGTAGGAAGAATATCATCAGTAATACTTAACTATCAAACTAAAAGTGTAATGTCATTCATCACATCCTTTATATGAATGTTAACGACATCATGATTCTCACTAAAAAACTAAAATGCACATTATGTTATTTAGTGTCTACAAATAAAAAAAAAATACAAAACCAGAGCCCCCTTGTAAAGAGAAAAAAATGACATAATATTTTGCAACATAGAAAAGAGTTAAATTTTACCTTCTTCTATGTTTTTAGCATACTTTTATACATGAAATGCTTGATTTCTTAATATTCCTAAAACAATTGCAATCTTTCCAACATATTCTTTGTAACATATTTGTAGGGATAATGTATGTATATTCAAATACGATTACATTATGTTTGGACACAAAAGTAAGATATATATATTACTGTTAAATCAAAATTACCTAAATTATGTGTTGATTGATATGTGCTCCAATAGTAAACAAGTGATATTTTTCTACAATACCTTAGGTTTTATTATGAATGGTGAAAAATAAGGGTAGTAAGTGAATTCTCATATTCAGGTGAAAATAGTGTGATACATTTGAGTAGCATGTTGGGTGAGCACAAATTTGACTTATGTTCCTTTTAGTTTAACAAAACCCTACAAAAATAATACCAAAAAAATACAATGACTTTCTTTTCAATAGTTAAGAAATACCTGATATAATGCATCATCAAAAAAAGGGTGTCTTCTCCCTTTTTACAATGTGTCGATCCCTAATTTCTTTTTACATTTCCTTCCCCAATTTTAAAGGTATTCTAATTAAAATACAATTAATAATAGTTTTGTGTTTGTATTTAAGAATCCATTGATCAACATGTTTGTTATAAATTGAGAGACTTTGGTTTACCAAAATACCTTTGTATTTTTCTATATTATAAAGAAAAAAATAAATAATAACTTTTTAATTCACTTTATTTTGTAGTTAAGATCTACTTCAAAAGCTACTAATCCAATCATGCCATTTTATAAAAATGATTTTCCAATTCATAAAGAGATTTATCTATTACCAAACAAAAAATATTCTTAAACCATATCCAAATACAATATTTAGAGTGGAGTTATTTCTCTAGGGACTTGAAGAAAATCATTAATATGAAGGTTAAAGATAAAATTATAAATCAACCTATGCGTTATATAACCTTTCAAAAAAATTTATTACAAAAATGTTGCTTCTTACATTGATTATTGCCATGTCATAGTTAAAGTTGTTTACTATTTTCAACCCCAAAACATGCAAACTAATTCTCAATTGCTATAAATGGTAGTTAAAATGGTTGGACCCTAAAAAAATATGTAACATTAACAAGTAACTTCACGTTTAATTCTATTGTCAACGTTTACATTTGCTTCGAGAAACAAACACTTTTAACAAATAACCCTAATTGCACCTAGTGATGTGGCTTTCAATAACCCTCGAAGCTATCATTGGCAAAATGGAAGAAAACAATTTATATTTCCACTATCTATACTAAACCAACATATAAAAGCATTGACGTGTATATTGAATGATCTATTTATGTTATCTCGAATGGATTTGCTGATTAATTTAATTTAGTATATCAATTAAAAGCGATGATATATGTCTATCTATGATGGAGTTGATTTCAAAATTTGAGGTTTCCCTAGCATTCCTTGATTGAAAGCATTCTCAAGGAATAAGTGAGTTCTCATAACACATAAAAATGGATTTTTGGACCGCTTATTTGCTTTTAAGTTTATGATCTTATCATCTTTTAAGTATATGCCCCGATCTCCGTACTATACATTGCAAGGAAAATAGAGATATAAGATGTGTTACGATATGGAGTACAATATAGATATGGAGTACAATATAGTTTTTCGACTATCAAAATTTCCCAACGATAAATAGTTTCGGTAATCATCATCGGTGCCCATATATGTAAATGATGACAGAGACACTCGCTCTCGTTAATGCTCTTCCTCACTTTTTGGTTCTCCCTAGCTAACGTTGTTCCTAGACGATACTTTTCGATGCGGGAATGAGTGATTCCTTTGTGCTAGTTAGAATCACAACATTCGAGCAAATCGTTGACGATAAGATATATTTCTGAAAAAGGTTAGTGATACACGAGTGACCTAATGTAATGAAGGAAAAGTAACATATATGATGTAAGTGGTGGCTTAGATAATCCTGTTTCCCCTCGGTGAGGTGAAAGGATCCAGCTCAACTAGTATACTGCCTTCGTTAAAGGCTTTCTTCTTGATGCAACATGTGGATAGAAGGGTTTGGTGATGCGACCCTACTTGATGGTATCTATTTATCATTATTTTCACTGGAAGGCTGCTATCCATGCGTGAACGAGATGAACAAAAAGGTTCTGTTATGTGTGGTCATTACCGCAGTCAATAACGAGCTGCAAAAAATGTGTAGCCTTGTAGCTGTGTATAAACTCGGGTTATTATTTGTAATAAAAGTTCTCTTTGTGTGGTGCTCATCCAAGCCAAGTGCCTCTCTATCGGGGAGTGAATTAATGATCATAAGATGTAGAATAGAGGGTGAAGATAGATTAGGAGATGTGTCAATGCACTGAGCCCTATCCCTCACTAAGTTATTGCCAATAAGCTAGAGAAGTCTCTGACACAATATTTATGTGGTTTTGTATTTGGATTTGTAGCGAAGACAAAGGCGAGAAAATTAGCCTTACCAACGAAGGAATGTATTTAAATGAGTCACATTTCCCTCCGGTCAGGAGAAAGGATCTAGCTCAACTAGTATACTACCTTCGTTGCATCTCTCTACTTGATGAAACATGTGGATAGAAGGGTTTGGTGATGCGACCCTACTCGATGGTATCTACTTATCATTACTTTGATTAGAAGGTTGATCTAAACATGCGTGAACCCAATGAACAAAAGGGTTGTCCTATGTGTGGTCATTACCTTAGTCAATAATGAGCTACAAAAAATGTGTAGCCTTGTATTTTTGTATAAACTTTGGATATTGTTACTAATAAAAGTTCTCTTTTTGTGTTAGTTCATCGAAGCCAAGTGCCCCTCTGTTAGGGAGTGAATTAACGATCATAAGATGTAGGAATAGGGGAAGAAATATTAAGAGATAGATTCAATGAATTAGCGCCTTATGCTTTACTAAGTATTTTCTAGTTATTTAGAGAAATCTCTAACACAATATTTTTGTGGCTTTGAGTTTGGATTAGTAGCAAAGATGAAGGAAAAAAAACAATCTTACTAATGAAGGAATGTATTGAGACCAGCATAGATCTATCTTAAATATGGATCTAACATGAGCCGAGAGGAATCAAATTTCTTCAAGTGCAAACTTTTTTAGAGTGCAAAATACAATGTGTTATTTTTTATTGTTTAAATTGTATTTTTGAATGCTAAATAGAATATATTATAGGACCAAATAAAAATTTAAACATTTTTTTATATATAGATATATATGTAATTGATATCGACCTATATTTAGTTAACATAGATTTTCAAATAGTTTATTTAAATCTCTTGTTGAAATATTTTTGAAAAGTATAAGATTTAAACTTCACAAATTTTTTACTTGTAATTACTTTATAGCATACTCTTTTTTTTTTAATTGTCGGCAACATTGTTTTTCTATTTAGAACATAATTTTTAATTTTTAATTTTATTTTAAAGGGGCACGCACGGATGGATAGACAAACTTACACATCCCCTCATACTGGGCTATAGAATGAGCCTTTTGTCTCAATGAGTAGCAGCAATGCAATTAGAAAAAGTGGTCTCATTAGTAAAAGAAAGAAAGGCTTCTTAGGAAAATCAAGGCATTGCTTCAAAAATTATGAACACATGTCAGGTAATATTATAATTATATTCTTTTAAATCTCTTCAAAAATCTTAAACATCTAAACAAATGGACACATACACTCATTCAATGCCTTAAACCCTTGTTATTTGAATGTATAATTATTTAGTTTAAGGTTAATTTTGATAAATAACATTAACTATTTGAGTTTTGTGTATGCTGTTCCTATATGTCATACATTTCTTAATACCTAAATGAGAGTGAGGGTGTGAAGAATATTGGAAAACATAATATGGTGGAGGTGGGGATGAATATTGGGTAAAACATTATCATGTCATTAGGTTTGGATTTGTTACTAGATATAGATTGACAAGCTTGTTGGGTAGTATGAGGGTGAACTTGGCGATGCAAGGAATATTGGATAAAGCATAATATAGTATGAAGGTGGGGATGAGGGGAATATTGGGTATAACATAATCATATGAGGGTGGGGAATACTGGGTAAAACATACTATTCTTGGGGTGGGATGCCGGGAATGTTAGGTAAAACAATATTATGGTTTACCTAATATTCCCCCTACCCAACTCTCATATATATGAGGGTGTAGATAAAAATAATATTGGGTAAAATATTATTATGCTTTATCCAATTCAACCATTACCAATTGGAAATCTGAAATTAATAATAAAAACATAATAAAACTATAAAAGAAATTGTTTAAAAATATATTAATGATACATATAAAAAAACATAATATTTTTTTTAAGAATGAAGATAGATTTAAGACTTTATTTCTACGACTTTGTTGTTTGTACTCATTTTCTAATGTCATTTGCAATGTTATCATTTTATCACATTTTAAACCTATATTGATTAATGCATGTAGGTCTAGAGCATATCGTGAAAGTAGAATTGTCAACAGCAATTATTATTTTTTTCTGGGTGAGTTTGTGTCTATTTGCTCATGCTATTTTGGAATGTTGTGATCATTACATCTTCAACGTATATTGATTAATGCATATAGGTCTAGAGCATATCGTGAAAGTAGAATTGTCAATATTTTTTTTATGAGTTTGTGTTTATTTGCTCGTGCTATTTTGGAATGTTATTATTGATCATATCTTCAACTTAGATTTTGTTGTTTAATGCATATACATTCAGAGCTTATGTGCCATCAAAATAGAATTATCCGTATGTGTCAATGTACTTTTTTGTGAGTTTGTGCTCTTTCTTCCTGCTCTTTGTAATGCTATCATTTATCATATTCGTAATCAGAATACAATTGTCAATATGCGTCAATCTATTTTATGTCAATTTATGCTCTTTAATTAAATGATTTTGCAATATTATCATTTATCCAATTTTCAACCTATATTGACTAACGCATATAGATTTTATATGAATATACACAATAACACAAATTAAAAATTAAAATAGAATTATAAAACTTTTTCCAATGTAGATTTTACGTGGCATAGTGAAACTCCAAAAGATCAAAGGGAAAAAAATATGCAACAGAAAACAAGGTCGGCTCCCATAGCCTTCAAGCCTTTGAGGTTGTGGCAGGATGTGGATAACCCAAATACTCTATCAGTCCAGGAAATATTGTGTTTCTTTCGTGGCTAGATGTTTTATCCCAAAGTCACGCCATAATGGGGTGAATAGTGAAAGTCGCAAATGCCTGCGAATCATTAACCGAAACATTTATTCACATGAAATATGACTTAAGCTATGTCACACATTTTAACAATTTAATGAAGAAACATTATTTAAGTGAGAATAAAAATATAATGTGTATTTTAACCTAAAGGATATGTGCTTTCAGAGGTTAAATAAAACTTCAAATTTGAAAATTAGTTGAAAAAAAGAAACGTTAAAAACTTAAGAGATGAAACCAAATTAGAAAATTATATAAAGTTATGTAGTTAAAATAGAAACAGATAAGAAAATGAAAAATCGATCACTCTATAGTGCCTGGCACCTACGGCCCTAAGCGCAGGGACTGATAATATAACCTTCGTATATTGAATAATGGCAACAGTTTTTAAAAGATTCATTGCGGCCTGACATGGCAGAGGGATTTTGAAACATTCGGGCGCATTTATGTTCCTTATCAAAACGGAGTCGTCTACTGAGGTAGAAGAATTTTCAGGACTGTTAGAAGTGGTTAAAATTTAGGTAAAAGAAATTTTAAATTTTTTGTAAATACAGTGTTTGAATAGTGTTTTGATAATGAAAATAGATTCAGCATCATAAAAATGTCTCGGCCACTTAAAATTTTGAAGTTTAATGAGTATAACTTAAATTTAAAAAAAACCTTACTAAATTTTTTCTAAATATAATGCGAAAATATAATGCGAATTTCCATAATTTTGGACACAATTCCTCCTGATAGTTAGACTGCGGCTATCAAAACCGTCTAATTTCTATAGGCAACTATTTGGCAGAGTTCACTACGTTATTTTTTTCGCCCAATTGATACATGACAACCGATTAGAAACTGATATTCTCGGCCGTCAGCCATGGTGGCATGACAGCTGGCCAATGGTCAGCGTGATCAAGGGAAGGGCGGTGACGATATCTCTTCTCCCATGAATATATGACACAACTCCGCGACCATCATCGAAATCCTGCTGCATGGTTCCTCTTCGATTGCAACAATGAAATTTCACAACGGTTGCAGCCTTGCCTGCATAAAATTGAAGCGCGGGCTTATACAGCATTAATGAGCTCTTGCGTTGATTACAAGCAGCCGAGAGTTTCCGAAATCCATGCCGCAGAAAATTCAGCCTCTAAAAACATGTCTGGGCCGAAAAAAACTCTATTCATATAATCCTCTCCCTGGCTCCCTTCACAGACATCTTCATACAATGCAAACTGTAGATAGTTTTCAATGTCCTCAAGGTGCCATATTTCACCGAGGAATTTAGGATCCGGATTCTCCAACACACCCTCCAACGTTTCCCCAGTGGATGGCCAGACTTCGTCTTTGAAGTCCAAAACTGGGCCGAATGGAATGCCCAGCTCGTCGTCTGAAGCCTCCAGTAGATAAGATAGATCAAACCCCAATTCCGAAGCTAGGGTTTCCCCTTCTTGGCCGCTTGAAATATCGGAGGACGCCGAATTGTCGCCAGAGTTTGAGGAGAGATAAGAAGTGAAACAAGTTGTGCCAATCTCTTCCTCCAGGCTCTTCATGACTTCATTTACGACCTCCTCACTGGGAGCACATTCCTCTTCTTCTTGTGACAGGGTTTCGTCTAATTGCAGCAGATGACAGAACCGGTCATTATCGTCGCTGTGGAAACGTTTCGTCTCCCAGACGTCAATGGAGGCCGGCACAGCTTCCGGCTCTCGGCCACGTTTTTTCAGCGTCTGCGACATGATAGAAAGAGACCCTGGAGATTCGAACCCGGAACACACAGGTGGTGCAGAGAGTAGAGGAGGATTATAGTTCGGTTGCAGTGAAGAATTGCTGTTACTGCTAGCTATAAACGCCGATATAGATCACCGAGCGAATACAATAGCAGCTGATAAGAGGATTGAATATATAAAGCTATGCATAATATCATACCGGAAGTTATACACAAAAGCTCTGTCTGAGTTGGCCGAAATGAACTGTCAGGCACTCTAAGGAGAGTTGGAAAATTGCAGAGGGAAGATATAACCGTTTCGCTTGCCTTTTGCTCGTATTTAAATATTGGGCAATGTGGAATCTGTAGCTAAATCGGCGGATGTCAACTTTTGAATGAAATGAGTTCGACAATGATATAGGACGGTTTTAACCAGACATCCGGAATTTTCTTTCAATCCAATCCAATTTTCAATCAATCAGTTCGAAAATAGTATATGACATTTTTAAACAAACATGCCTACTTTTCTCTCAATCTAGCACCTTTCTAACGACATTTTCCAACTCAACTCTGGAGTCTGAGGACGGTAAGATATTAAACCCGTGGTTGCTAAGAATCACAATTTTGACGTTCTATGGAACGTTTTTTGGACGGTCAGGGAAAATTTGGGACGTTTAAGAATTTAAGTTGTCTAGGGGTTTATAGAGAAAAGTTGTCGGCTGGTTTAAAGAGAAGTTAAGTTAGAAAATCTGTTTAGTTGCAATAACTATTTTTAATCACTATTTTTTGTTCTATTGGTTGCAAAGGAGTTTCTTACATATACCAAAAGAAAAATATTAAAAATCACTATTTTTTGGTCTATTGGTTGGAAACGAGATTCTTACATATATAAATATCAATGGCATTCTACCGTTAGACACGTTTAGCTATATTTCATGAATATGTTTTTGGTGTTATAGAGTTAAATTAGCCCATTATCGTGTTTTCTTTTTACAAAGACAACTACCTTGAAGCTTACTCTTAAGAAACAATTAACTTTAAATTTACTTTTCAATTGTTATAAAAAAATTGATGCTTGTAAATCTATATAAAATTTAAGTGGCAAACATGAAGAACAAATAACACCCATCAAATTTCTAGTTGAAAGGCTAAATTCCAACGGCAGCTAAGTCATTAGAAAATTTGATGATGTTAATATTTATTGGACCATAAATTGTTAATAATATATAAAAAATGTAGCCCATTACTAATTTCAGATAATGTGTTGGAAGAATCACCGCACCTCTATAGAATCCGTAATTTCCACCCTGGGGATCCTAGTTACTGGCTGGTAATGTTTACCAACACCTGCGGGTTTTGGTGTAACGACAAACCTCCATATGGTATCAGAGCTTGGACCCAGGTTCGATTCCCCCGAGCTGCGTTTGAGGGGGGGTGTTGGAAGAATCACCGCACCTCTATAGAATCCGTAATTTCCATCCTGGGTGTACCGCCCTAGGAATTGTGCGATGGGCGTCCGGGCGGGCACGCACCGGGCGGGCGCGCACAAGCACGGGCGGGCGTACATTCTGCGACAACGTGACAGGCCATCGCACAAAAATTGACTAAGTGTTGGTGCGAGCGCTCCACGAAACACCGACAGCATGAAGTAATAATGTGCGTGGTTAAGAAGGGCGCTCGCCTACTCATAAGGCAGCTCGCCTTATGTTTTGAAGCCGACCAAGGAGCAAGTCATACGTTGGGCAGGCCGACGGTTGATGGAACGATTGGTGGGCGTATGGTTGTGTAGCGTCGGCTAGGAGACTATGCACAAGTTAGGATGCGTATAAGCATGGCGACTTGCGGTTCATTTGGATCATCATCTCACATCGCTCTCACATCGCACAAAGGGTAGTGCACACTTGAGAGAGGCGCAGGTTTACCGCAGTTCGCTGGATGAGCCCGCTGAGCCGGGCGAACGACGAGTCGAGGGTCGAGTTGAAGTTTCGGTGGTGCGCACGGGCGCCCACTCTTGTATCGCACTTGGTTTGGGTTGTGGCGTGGGCGAGGTTGTGCACAGGTGCGCCCGCCCGCCCAACGCCGAGTTGTGCGGTCTTGTGTTATTATATCTTGTTGTGTGCTGGCGGTGGGTTCGTGCACGGGTGCGTCCGCCCGCCCAACGACACAAGAGGTGTATGTTATATGTTGTAAGTTGTATTTTGGTGGAGTCTTGGCAGACCACAGTGCACTCTAGCACGGGCGGACGCCCTCCTGTTTATGGAACGCCGGTTGAGCGCGGCTCCCGGTCATGTAAAATTCCGCATATATAATAAAAGATTGATTATGTAAAATTCCGCATATATAATAAAAGATTGATTATTATTATTATTGCCGAGTTGTGTTATTATTCTTATATTGTTGATGGTTTCCCAATATTAATAATATGAATTCATGTTTATTATGAATTGTTGAAGTCGTAGTTCGTAAAGTTAATTAACAGTGAACGAGTTATTAACTTAGGCGGTGTCGCACCCGCTTAATTAAACGAAAAAAGAATTGGAGGCGTGACACTGGGGATCCTAGTTACTGGCTTGTAATGTTTTCCACCCTGGGGATCCTAGTTACTGGCTTGTAATGTTTACCAACACCTGCGGGTTTTGGTGTAACAGCAGACCTCCACACAATGTCCTCATGCCAACAATTTTGAACATACTTTCTGCTGTATCACAATGTCCTCGTGCCAACAATTTTTGACATACTTTCTGCTGTATTAATGGGTACTCGGACTCCTTTACTCAAAAACCTGTAAACCACATTAAAAATTATGACAGATTATGACAGGTAACTTAAATTATTAAATTAAAAATTATGACTTAAATTATATGGACAGGTAACTTAAATTATTGCCTATCAAATTTATTAGGGGTAAAGAAAAAAGAAAGAAAGTGGGTCATGATTTTGTTTAGAAAATAATGGAAATTCGGTTTGGATTTTGAAAAATTTAACAAAATTTTTTGGAAATCGAAATTCCAGTGATTTTGAGTGCCCCAAATTTTCTTGAAAGTGCTGAATCTATTTCAAAAATCAAAATAAATACTAAACACTCCCAAAATTAAATTTTTTTCACCAAATACTAACACAAAAAATTTAGCTAAATTGTAACCACAATAAATAACCCTAAAAATAAAATTTAAAAGAAATTTCAAAAGAATCTAAGAGGTAGACCACCTCTTTTTTATTGCCCTCAAATACGTTTGAAATAACCCAAAAAATAGCCGTTCCGGAAAACGTCAAATCCCAGGGCTGCCCGCATACATTTTCAGAGTTGAGATATTAAATCTGGTAATGTAAATGATAATTGGCAGCTTGTAACTTTTGATTCTTAACCATCGCAACCCAGCTTACAGGCTCGCTACGGTCACATCATCCGAGTAAACCTGGCAGGCACTTCGTTGTAACTTGAGTTATGACTACAATGTCCAACAGCATCCGGAGCGATTGCGACTCGGCCTGGCTGCCAGAAAAGCAGTAGCCCACTCTCTTTCCATGGGTCATGATCAAGGGCCCAGTGGTAGTGGCGCCCAACTGGGTAACTTCGATAGAACAGCTAAAACGCACTGATCAGTACGAATCTCTGCTGTCCGTCCGATCGAGTGAAAGAAAGGACCTGCCCCCTCCGGGCCCCGGAAGGATGCGGTGCGCCAGTAAAGAGGTGACGCACTGACCAGCAGATCCTCTTTGTTGATCCTACGTTGACAAAGTCAGTGCACCGTCCACCAATGTCGGTAATGAAACTTTATGAAATGAAGAGCAATTTTTTTTTTAACGCCTTAAACTGTTATCAAATTCTATAGATAAAAATGCCATTCCAAATGTTCCGAAATAGTTTCCGTAAATACCGACTAATGTTGACAGAAAATATGAATGTCTCGTCAAACAGTAAGGTCCAATAATGAACGCCAATAACGAGTGCACGTAACCTTCATAATCGACAAAACTTATCCACCACGAACAAACAAAATGGCTTTTAAAGGCAAAAACTTAAAGGAGAATCTATATCTCTGCGCTGACGTGGCGGGGCAAAGACACGTATATACGGACGCATTATTGGGAGTGGCGACGGGGGAGGTATTGGTCAGAAAGGATCCAAAGCTGGCAGGCATTTCATTTCATATCACCACACGCTGTGCCGTGTCATATAATTCGTATACTTACAGTGGGCCAGTCAGTCTGTATTCGATTGTGGTAACCACGATGCCGTCGGTGCTTTCGAAAAACTTTTATGATCATAACTTCTTTCTATCCAACGGTGCAGGTATTTTTGGTGTTTCATATTATATTTAGGCCGTAATAAAAGTTTACATCAGCTCCATTTCACATTTAGATAGCAACATTATAAATGCCATGTCACCTCCACCATCTTTGTCATTAATGTAATCTTTAAAGGTGAGAAATACTTATCCTCTTTTTACTTCAAAAATCCCCCACAAAGAAAACATATGTTTATGATTATGCTAATCATAATCTCATATCGCTAAAAGAAAACATATCTTAGTATTATTTGAAAGATGATAGTAAGAATAATTTCATATTAAAGTGGCTTTTCACTGTAATGTTTATTCCTTGTAAAATTTATTAGGTTAAATATCATATGTATTATCTATAATGTATATTAGTAATGTTTATACGACATATTGTTATCCTGAAGCATATTGTTATACGACATTTCTTAATTAATTAAAGGTTTGTGGAGTTAGTGAAAGTGTGGGA
>APFE030868905.1:100743-126989 GCA_000404065.3 Pinus taeda | reverse complement strand
ATCCTTTTCTTCCTCCTCTTCATATTCTATGTAAAATAATTTCTTCTCAGCACACTTATGACCTTTAGTGCATTTGCTATCACAATTGTAACAAAGCCCTTTTTCTCTTTTTTCTTCTAATTTGTTGTGGTGTAACCCTTGTAGGTTGTGGAATGCTAGGAGAAACAACACTTCCATCTTTATAGTTGTGAGCGACATGCTTCCTGGTTTCCATAATTTTGCTTTCCACTATGTCACAAATCCCTTTTACTCTTTCCAATTGTTGTGGTGTTTCTCTAAAGAAGGTGTTGCTCTTTGTATCCTCATAATGTGCTATGATTTCCTTCATGAAAATTGACCACGTAACAAGTTGTTTACGAGAAAAAAGCCCTTCATACCATAAAAATTGGTCTAGTTCTAAATATGAAGATGTGATACATACCTTTTGTAATAGTGGTACACCTTGTAGATCAAAATATTGCTCCATCTGAAGTATCCAATTTACCGGATCCTTGCCATCAAACTTCCGCCTCTTACTTTTTCTTGATTTTAGGAGCTCGATCCTGAAACAACTGTAACTTTGTACTTTCGGATCATTAAGTTCTAAAATTGAGACCTGTAGTAGCCCTCTATGTCCTCTTTCCAATGACACTAGTGTAATCCAAATTGGATTATCCAAGAAAGAGTTATGTACAATCTCCCGAGATGACCCTATTATAGACCTTTCGCGAAGAGCGAAATTGTATGAAGTGCCATGAGTCACTGTTTCACCTTTTGGCTCTAAAAAATATATACAGGAAACTACAGTCCGTCCTCTTTCTGTACATTCTTACGAAATTTCAATCCGATGCTCAGAGAGAAAGTTATGACGATTTTCCCCAGGTCACCTATTTGGAATGTAATTCAGGAGTCTGCAAAAAGACCAACTTACTCAGATCATATCTCCACAAATATAGCGCGCAAAGCTCTGAAATTTGGACCCGAGGTTTAGCGAAATTTCTTCTCAAATGGGTTTTTGTTTTAGCTTCTGAAGAATCGCAGAAAAAAATTTATAATGAAAATTCTACGATGACCTATTTGGAGCAGTGAAACCCTAGAATCCAAAGCTCTGATACCAAATGTTATGGAACCAGCTCAAGAAAAAGATAGAAAAGATAGATCAACACCTTAAAATTCAGCCTCTTCGAGGGGGCAACCTCCTTTAAATTACATAAATGAACAATTCTTGGATGATACAAATGAAAATACCTCCTTTCTATATATAGGAGTCTAAGGGGTCATAATATAATCACAGCAGACATAACAATAATAATGTAAGGGCATAATAATAACAATAGTGGGATTTTATGGGGGACAATGGTGACAATATGGGAACTACATGGATACATCAATATAATAAGGGGTTGTACTAATAACAATAAGGGTTTACACTAGTAGTATTGGGGCCTAACAGACTGGTAATAGAATTGGTTTCTCTGTAAACTTATCACTATGTTTCAGTTCCCCCTTGGAGGAAATTTAGTGTCATTCAGATGCAAAGGGTTGGTTTTCTACATATTTTTTGGAAATCTTGTTTGATCATGTTCATTGGCGACGTCTCATTTAATGTGGTGAAAACATAAGTCTATTCTAGCGACAATTTGGTTGAGTTCATAGTTACATAATACGTTGGGGCATCTTTTTTATTATTGCTTCAGTCCTGGTTTGTAGTCTCAATGACGAAACTTTGATCCAAGTTTCTATGTTATGGTCTAAGTTTTGAACAAAGGAGAGTGTTGTTTTGAGATTTGATATTTTATTTTGTTGCAAATTGGTTTCCGGATCCATCGCGTCATGAATTTTTCAATCGACGTTTCGAACCAACCACTGTGGTTCCTCTTTAGGATGAAAGAAAGATATGAAACACTGCTCAAAACCTAGGTTCTCATAAATAGGTGAAGGATAGGTGAAGCAGAAGAGCCGAATTGGAACCCTAGAAGGAGAATGGTTAATGAATATATATTTTAGGAATATTTATAATATGATCGTGAAATGCTTAAGATGGTATCATAGTAGTTAATATAATTTATTTCGAGTTATATTCTAATGTTAATAATGTTATAATAAGACTTAATTGTTAGGGTAGTATTATATATAGATAAATGATATTTTATAAAAATTCAAAATTTTAAGGTTATAATGTAACAATAAATTAATATGATTAATTATTTTATTGTAGAGTTGAGGGTTCTGTGATCCATATCAAGTTTATGAGATATTTTTTGGCAAAAATCACATGAGAAACCATTTGTCGATGCGTTTCAAACCAGCTAATGTGGTTCACTGTCAGGACAAGTTGAAGAAACAGATCCAGCTTAGCAAGTTAAATAGTGTGAGTAGAGTCTCCAACGACTATATTGAATAATGACTATATTGAATAACGACTAATTTTGACTAAAATGACCTAGGTCAAATTTTATTTAATAATTTAATAATATTAGTATTATTCTAATTCTTGATATTAATATTATTATTATTAATTTAATTTATGGAGATAAGTAAAATTAGGTAAATATATATAAATAAATATAAATAAATAAATTAATGGTTAGTTTAAAATAAATTATTTTATATTATTGATAATGTAATGAGTTAATATATTATGGGAAGTTGAGTTATATGTAAAGTATTAAATTTAAAGTATTATATGATTAATAATAAATTAGAAGTTTCAAGGGGTGGGTTGGGAAGATAATGATCTAGATGTTAAAGGGGGGATCTAGTTCTTACTTATAATCCTTCCTTCATCCCTATTGAGGTTATTATGGTTTTTATTAATTTTTATGGCCTCCTTAAATTTCTTGTGGAAATAGTGATCAATTTTGGCAAGGATGTGGAACTTTTCAATACAAATTTGATGTTTGGTTTTATTGGAATGATATGCTAATGTATAAGTTTTTGAACAATTATGTTTTATATCTACAAAGTGTTCTTGGATTCTATAATTGATTGATCAACCAGTTTAACCTACATATGGCTTTCCACAAGAACAAGGAATTAAATAAACTCCTTTTTGGCAATTGGGGTATATGGGTTCTTTTACATAATTAAGGTAATTGTGAATGGTATTTAAAGGTTTGAAGGTGGCCATAATGTTAATTTTTCTAAGGATATGGGAAATTTTGTCAATGGTCCCCATCATGTATGGTAGGTTTACTTTTCCAACAACATTAACCATATCATTTTTATTTTTTATTTTAGGCTCTTTGTTGGAATTATGGATAGATTTTATGGCTTGATGTTTATTATACCCATTCTTTAAAAATATGTTTATGATACGCGATTTTTTCATTTCCAAGTGCTCTTTATGTGACATTCCTACAACTTTGGTTGCTAAAGTGTTAAGAATCCCAAGTTTTTGGGTGGGATGATGGTGGGAGGTGGGATGAAGATATTGCTTAGTATGAGTTTTCTTCTAGTATACTCGGTGGGATAAGGAAACATCCTAATTTATGGTGATGAGCATATCAAGAAAAGGGAGGCTAGCATTGACCTCAACTTCCATGGTGAACTTAATGGATGAAGATAGACTATTAAGGTGTTCTTTATTTTTTTTAAGTTTCACGTCCATGAGGCCAGATGATAAAGGTGTCATCTACAAACATTTTCCACAATTTAGGCTTTAATGGAGGAGAATTAAGGGATTTGGTTTCAAAGTCTTCACTGAATAACTTAGCAATAATGGGGTAGAAAGAAGAGCCCATGGCTACACCAAAAGTTTGTTCATAAATTTTATCCATAAAACTAAAGAAAGTGGATCTAAGGCATATTTAAATTAGTCTTGATATGTCAGGATCAGTTATTTTTCAGACAACATCCATAGCTTCTATAATAGGGATGTTGGTATAAAGTGATGTTACATCAAAACTCATTAAAAATTCATTTTGATCAAGCTTGATATTTTCAATTTCATCGATAAAATGGGTAGAATCTTTGACAAAGGAATCAATTTTGCCAACAAGTGTTTTCAATTTTTTGGTAAAGTGTTTTGCAAGATAATATGTAGGTCCACCAATAGTATTTACTATACGTCTAAGAGGAATCTCATCTTTGTGAGTTTTAGGTGCACCATAAATTTTGGGGGTGTATGGAGTGCTTATTATTAGGTTCTTGTTGTCATGCTCATTGCTTGCTTTCATTGAGTTGCATACTTCTTTAGCAATTTTCTTTAATGGATCCTTATTTAACTTTTTGTAGCAATCACTGTTTTTGTGGGTGTGGCCAATGTTATTTTGATTGGTGAAAAGTGATATGTAACACATGAATACAGTGAGGTATGATGGATTGACCATGACGAATCCCACAAAGGTGTATGTATAATGTATATAGTAGATATTTCATATCGAACTATGCCACATAACATAAGACATGGCATGGAGTCAAGAAACTCTTCATATGTGAAATCAAAACCAAATTTGAAACATGATATATCAAGAAACACTGAATAGAGTAAATTCGTACTAGACTATAGTTGGGAAGCTAAGGTTAAAGGTTCAAGTTTCAGGGGTCACTAGGTCAAAAATATATTTTTTAATATGAGTTTCATTTTGTCACATTATTAATAGACCACCAGTGAGCCTTTTGTAGCACCAATGCCAAAAAAATGCCTAATTTGTATAATGCACCCTAAAACTGACATTATGTAGAGAATTTAACTTAATATAAAGTTTTATATAGTTATTTTGAGTTTTTGTGCTTAATATTAGTCTAAATTTGATTCTAAAATATGTAGAGAAATTACTTAATATAAAGTTTTATATTGTTATTTTGAGTTTTTGTGCTCAATATTAGTCCAAATTTGATTATGAAATAAGTTGGGCGATCATGGATTAGATATGGATGTAATCAATGGTATGTGATGATTTAATGACACTTGCTTGATGGAAAAATTATCGTGTGCATGTTTTTGAGGATCTATGAGCAAGGTATACATGTTTTTGGATAGATTGTAAAAAAAGGTTTCGAGAAAGGGTTTGAGTGGCCAATTTGATGAACTTGGTGAAGTAGAGCATGGGAATTGTATGGAAATAATTGATATGATTACTTATTGCAATGAAAATGGTTGCAGTGATTGCAATGATAATGGTTTCTTGTTGTGATTATAGTGATTCCAATAGTTACCAGTTGCAGATTTTGATATTACCTATGATTCAATGATATATGATGACAATGGATCCAGTTTGAGAATTACATGCAATATATTTCCATAAGGAAGTTGGAGAAGGAGGTGGGTGCCTCCATCCAGGTTAGAGCCTCAATCAGGCTAGACCCAAGAGTAAGTTGGAGCCCACTCATGATTGAGGTTGGAGCCTTAATCAGGTTGTAGCCTATAATGATAAATTTCTTGCATTATTTTGAGGTTCGTGGCTTAATTACGTTGTGGCCTACCACAAGTGGAAACTTGCATATTTCGGGGGTTGTTTCCTCCAACAGGTCATAGCCCATGAATATATCTAATGAATTAAAGATAAAGAAGAAGAATATTTGTGGTTTTATCCCATATGGGTTTCCACATAAAAGCTCGTGTCTCTATGTGATGTGGTGGTTTCTTGATATGCTGCTAATGTGATGATAGTTGATGTTGCATTGTTATAGTTGATGTTTATGATTCATTAGTATATAGTTGTTTGCTTATGAAAAGTTATGAAATAGTAAATCTCAGTGTGACCTTTGGGCTAACAAGTGGTATCATAGTGGGTGCCTTCATGAACAACTACCTATTGGAAGGTATATCAAGGAAGTTATGGCCAACAAAGGAAGAGCAGGAAGAAGCTATATCAAAAAAAGAAGGGTTGCAATAATGTGAGTAGTGTCTGTGATCCCCATAGTAACTCCTTCTACATACACATGGATGCTAAGAAATCAACTATTGCATTTTTTCAATCATGGTAAAGAAGGTCACTCTACTTGCTTAAGTCCATATCCTGCCATAGATGATGAAGATGAAATTCCTCGGATATTGAATGAAGTAGCAAACAAACAAATTGAAATAAAAGCGTAATATGAAGGAGAAGTCAAGAATACCCTAAAAGAAATAGAAGATTCAAGACGAAAGGTTACTCAATTAGAAGAGTCACTACAAGAAAGAGATGAACTCCGGAGGTAGAAAGAACATTAGATGAAGTATGGAAAGGCAAGATGAAAGAAAAGAAAGTTCATTATGAAACCCTAAGAGACGAGAACATCTATTTGAGAGATGATCTATAAAAGATCGTGAATGAAAGAAAAGGGTAGGAAGAACTTTTGAAAATTAGGGACCATGATATAGCACCCTTAAAATCACACTTGGAAGAATATTAAAGAAGCAAAGATGTCTTGTTAAATCAACTAGAAGAAAAGAAGAAAGATTCCAAAGAGAAAAATTACAACCTTGTTGAAGCAGAAGAAGAAGTTAGTAGATTAAGGGTCGAGGTAGAAGAGGCGAGAGAAAGAGAAGGGTGAAAACATGGAACTCGGTTACACTTTTTGGCAAAAAAAGGGCATGTTTTGGTGAGAAAAGGAAGCTCGGCCAATAAATTTTAAGCGCTCGTAAAAGTTCCTATGTAACCCTAGTTTAGGAGTTTGATTGAGCTTTGACCTAGGGTTACATAGGAGCTTGATCGAGAGTTAGTTTTAATGCTTGATCGAGCTATTTTTTTAGCGCTCGAGGAGATCAATTGAGCTTTAAGGCTTGATCGAGCCCTAAAATGCGATCGAGCCTTAAAGTTGGAAATTTTAAAATTTATGTACATTATCAAGATGCAAAAAGATGTATCCAGATGTATCTGGATGTATCAAGATGCAAAAACATGTACATCATCACATATTTTTGCATCATGATGATAAACCACAGTAGTGGTTTGAAATATTGATTATAGCTTTTATGAATGTGATGTATCCAGAAATCATATTACAACAAGAAACTGGTTGTAGAAGTCTAAAATATGAAATTTTTATATATATCAATAACGATAAGAACACTTTAAAATTGTAAGTATTTGATAGTTAAAAAAAAAATAATTACTAATTACATTTCAATAAGTAATTAACAATGGTGTGGATTAATTTCTCATTACATTTCTAGCATTGTGGTGTATAGATTTGGAAAATGATTCTATCACACTTGCAATTAAAATTGTAATATTCTTATATTTATAATTTGGTAATTTAAAAACTAGTTTTTAATATGATTTAAATTTTCAATGTTATATCCCATGGGGCTTTGGATTGACGGTGAATGGGTGCGCTGTTAAAGCACTCCTTGCGATAGGTCACCGGTTCAAATCCCCGTGGGTACTTAGGTTAGTCTTAATGTAGAAAAAAATAATTCAATGTTATAAATTAAATAATAAATTGATTAAACATAAGAAAATTTATCAATTTGATTTTAAGTCAAAAATCTGAATTTGACGTTGCTGGAAATGTATATTTTATAGAATTCACTGAAGAGTTAATAAACGTGATTCCCTTCATCATAATCATACATATTAAAATCAAACTTTATATAATCATAAAACTATACAACTATGTTAATTATTATATATATATATATATAATATATATATATTATATATATATAATAATTAACATAGTTGTAATAGTTGTAAGTTATAATTATTATAGTAATCGACACAATGGTATCTACAATTTAAATCTCTCTCAACTGTAAAATGGGATTGCACTCAATTCTGTCCTTAGTTTACACAAGTAGGAAGTATATATATAAATTTTTACTCTTAACTTAGGTTTGCAATGTATATTTTTACAATAATAAAAGCATAAGGAAATCATAAATTTTAAAACATTATTTCACTAATTTGAATTTGAGTAATCTACATTTACATGCACATACGAAAATATTTTTAAAATAATAATATTATAAATTTAGTTTGCTTAGTTTTTTTTTTGTTTTGTATGTATTTATTTATTATTAACTTGATTTTTTTATGAAATTCTATGATTTAATTTTTTTTTCTAAATGATTAAGTATAAAAATATTGTATATTTAAAATCAAAACAATAAAAAATGATCATTTAAGACATATTCAAGAAGTTTTAAAAAACTAAGTTAAAATCTTTTATAGAAAGTACCTATATATTATCCGAATTTTTTTCTTTTAGTGTAAATAAAAAAAACTCTTAGATTTTATTAATTAAGGAACAATTACGGATTGGAAAATACATTGAGAATTTATATAAAATAAAAAAAATTGCGATAATTTTTTTTTATAATTTGCTTAAAGACAAGTATTGAGAAGCTTCATTTTTTTCTTTCTTTTAGATAATTATGATAGCTCGATTGGGTTATTAGAAATTTGAATTTCAAACACTCAATAAAACATTTTAAGCACTCAATCAAGTTGTTGAGGGCCTAAAAAACAAAGTTTGAGCATTTTAAGCACTCAATCGAGCTGTTGAGGGCCTAAAAAACAAAGGTTTAGCTCCTATGCTTAAGATTTCTCTGCAATGCCATTTTGTACCCTAGTAGACTCCAAGGAAAATTTGTCCTCAAGTGGTGGAGTTGATCATGTTGGATTTGGGAAGGAACCCTCTACCCAATGTCATATGACTTTGAAATTTTCGAATTCATATGATATTTTTTTATCTAATTTCTTTTAAACATAATGGCTGAAATTGTTTTTGATAGTTTCAAAGGGTTTGAATAAAATATCAATAGAACAAAATATACACAATGAAAAAAAACAAAAAATACCACTATCTTTGTTTACGAGTCCTCTTTAAAAGAGTACTCTCAGTTTTCAATTTATTCAAAGAGTTGAAAAAAATATTACATGAAAACATGTTCCTCCAAAATGGAATTGAAATATTACTTCATCAACTTCAAAAAATAATAAAAAAATATAATTTTTCATAAAACAAATATTTTTTTAATATCAAAAACCTTGTTCTCTCCATGTAGATTGTGATCATATATATATTTTCAAAAAATATACATTCCAAGCTAATTTATGCTAGGTCAACACACACACACCTCTTAAGTTTTGCGAAAATTCGCAAGGACATATATTGTATTTAATGGAAAATTGAGAGATTATACGACACTAAATTTGTTTTAAAAAATATCATTAGAAAAACAACATAATTCTTCACATGTTGTCTTTTTACTCGAAATCAAAATTCACAATGCTTATATGAATTTTGAGGGTTGCAATTCAAAAAAAGAGGAAAAACTGGAAATTTCATCACCACTTTTGGCCCAAAAGTGTAATCCATATTCATGCTTTCACCCAGAAGAAATTTTGACAAAACATATTAAAGAAAAAATATCACGACCTGAGTAAACTTTAAGTACAAATTGAAGTGGAAATCATCTTCTTGAAATCCCAATTTCAAAAAGTTGTTTCATTGAGGGTTGACATTGACAATCTCAATAAAATCTTGAAGGGTTCACATGTACTGAATAATATCCTTAATCGCTAAAAATGTCCAAGTGACAAAATCGGTATTGGATATACAAGTAGGTTTTCTTCTAAAGAATACTAAAGTTTGAAGTTTTAATAGCCCCTAGTTAATTCTCCATGTAAATAAAATAAGACTAAGGTCATTGGACACATATTCCAAGATAAATAGTGGAAAAAAATTATAGTGGGCATCACTTGTAGTTCAATAATGGATATAGACATTGGGAAAGGAAAGGAGACAATAATTGACTTTTAATTATGAAAATAAATGAAAATAGGAGGAAAAGAAGGTGAAGAGACACAAATCTGCATGCAAGGGAAATTAGAGGAAAAATAAAGGAAAATGAAGAAAAAAGGGGACATCAATAATAAAAAGGCATCACAAAAACAATTCACAACTTTTGTCTTAGATTTTTGTCATTACAGCTATTGGTTCAACTTTTGGCTTAGTTTTCGGTCATTACAACTTTTGGTTCAACATTTGCTCAACTTTTGGTCATTACAACCTTTTGACAGTTTGGAGTTTAGTTCTTGTTCATTCTCTCATACTCTTCCACACTGGAGCATTCTTGTAGCATTCTAGGAGTATTCTAGCAATCACTTTGATTGGAGAAAGGAATTAAAGGAAAGCAAGTGAGTGCAAGGAGACAGTTGGATTAATAAGTACATTAGGATTACATTGTAGGTAATAGGTTGCATGTGTAACTTCCTTGTTGGAATTTGGATGCATGCTATATGCATGTGGTCCCTTGGTTATGTGTTTCCATTTTCATGGATATTTTCCTGGATTAATGGTGGTTTTAACCGTGCCTTTCTATTTCCTGTATAGCCATGGTGTAGTGTGTTCCCCATTTGGTTTTTTTGATTGGTTCTTAGGTTTCCTATGATTGTGGGTTGGAACAAATTCTTTGCAGCCTTGAAATAGCTTGGGTTCCTTGGATATTGTGGGTTGAGTTACTAGTCCCTAAAGCTTGTGGGTTGGGAAAATTTCTCTAGAGCCCCGAAATAGCTCGGGTTCCCTAGTGGCTATGGGTTGAGTTACTAGTTGTTGGAGCCCTGGACAATTTGGGTAGAGACCAATTTAGTTGATATTAGTGATTTCTAGACTATATAGGTGAGATCACCGTGCTTGAGGGTTGAGGTTTTTTGGGCTCTAGAAGCCCTTATTGGTTCTATTTTTGTTTAAAACCTTATGATCCCACATTCATGCTTGGAATATGACATGGGGGTGATTGGATATAAGAGAGGTTTGGGTTCAACTAATCTATGGTGGGGTGGTAAGTGGAAGTCCCTGACTTGGTTGGATTTTGCAAAATTTAATATGAACTATTTTCCTATTATGATCTATGAGAACTTGTATTGGTTATTATGGCTATCTTATGGTTGATTTGTCATAGTTTCTAGTCTGGTTATGTGTCAATTATATGCATGGTTTTATTATTTTCTCTGGCTATGGCTCTTGATCATGATTTGATAAGTTATTGGATGGTTGATGAATGCATGGGCTAAAAAATGTTATTGTAGATATCTAGAGAGGGCATAGAGACTTCTTGGTGATTCTCAGTTGAAGTTCATAAGTTTATGATTCAATATGTGTTCATGACCTATAACTTATATGTTTACTATCTGTGTCATGAAATGTTTATCTAGTACTAGGCATGTACTAGTCAATATCTTGTTCAATTTTTTACTTTTTTGCATTGTTATCATCATTGTCATGATTTTGGAAAGTTGCAGGTAGTTTCAGGAAATGGTCTAGAGGCTATGATGCAAAAGTGTCATAGATCTCATGATCGCATGAACTGAACAGGGAAATTTGGGTCATAACTCCATGGAAACAAGCTGATAGGTGCGGTTATAGCCTCCCAACCTTATGAATGAAGTGTTATGAATGGGGTTAGGGAGTAAGCCTAGTGAAAAATTGTTCCATCTCAAGAATTGATCACCTAGGGTGGTTGGTAGGCTCCTAAGTGAGATGTAGCCTTTGAGGGTTGCCAATTTAGTTCTGGCTTGTAAGCCCCACTTCCATAATTGGAACTTGGAGGTCGGGTCATATCATAGCGACTCTCAGCTCATGTTTACCCTAGAGAGCTTGTAAAAGTGGGAAAATGTGGGAGGTGTAGTTTACAGGGTGGTATTAGAGCTTCCGGGTTCAAACACTAGGACTGGATGGGCTAAAGGCATATGATTAAGCATGCATGTTAATTGTATATGAGTCTACTATGCATGCATTATGGTGGTGATTATTGTAGATTTGTGTTATTCGCATGATGTTGATATTTTGATCTCATTATGTATCTATATCGTGCTAATATGGAATGAATTGTGCAGATGTGATAGCCTCCATTGAAACACACTAATGATTGATTTTTTATTGTCTATATTTTGTTTATCTAACATCACATGTTTGCAGGAGATAGACGACCAAAGATGAAGAGCAGAATGGTAGACTACAGCTTGCATGACTCCCCTTATAGGAATGTTGTGAATTCTATGGAATGGGAAATGTTACTTGAGAAACAGGGAGAAGATTACTCTCCTCATTTAGCATATACATTGCAAAATTTGAAGGTAGGTATCAGAAGTTGCAAGGCAAAAAATAATAGGTTGATTGAGGCATAGGAAAGACCAGCAAGAGCCTGGGAAAAGAAAGTAGAAGTTAATGCAGTCATCCTTCAAAGCCTTTTAGATTTCCAGAAGTAAGGAAAATGGAGGATCATTCAAGGATAGGAAGAAAATACAAATGGGACATATGGCAGCAGGTCTCACAGAGGACATAGGTTGGACAGGGATGATACAGTTAAAGGTGGAAGACCTTTGGATACACCTAATAGGTGGGCTAACACTCATGGATTTTATTCTAGTTTCAGTACTGAGAGATACCATCATCATTATCGCCAACATCCTTATAGGAGGAATGAAGTAGTATTTTCCAAAGGAGTTCAAGAAATCCAAGCCTCCTACTTTTGAAGGGGATGTGAAGAAATCAGAAGATGCAGAAGCATGACTACTTAAGACGAATAAGTTCTTCAGATTGCATGACTATTCAAAGAGCATGAAATCCAAGATAGTGATGTTCAATCTCAAGGTAAAAGTAAATATATGGTGGGAATATGTGAAGCATGTTAGAAGAATTAGGGTAGAGCAGTTGAGTTCGCATGAGTTTAAAAGACTCTTTAGGAAGAAGTAATTTTGTGAGAGATGTTATGATTGAAAGGCCAAGAAATTCTATGAGTTGAAGATGGGTTCCATGTCAGATGAAGAGTATATGACAAAGTTTTTGGAGTTGTTGAGGTATGTGCCCTAACTCAAGGAAGAGAAGAAAAAGGTCTAAAGGTTCATCAATGGATTTCCTTTAGTATTTAAATATTAGTTTGAGTATGATGAGCCTCGGTCATTAGAGGAAGTGATCAGGAAGTTGAAGCATTTTTATGAGCATTCTAAGTGCAAGTCTGAGCCTAAACAAGATTGGAAAGGTAATGAGAGGACTAAAGTAAAATGGGCTAAGAAGTGAGGTAGACATCAGGATGTAGGTGATAAGGAGAATGTGACACCTTATATGAAGTTCAATGCAGTTGATAGAGGACATGGATTTCAACCCGGGGAGAAGAATAAGGGTAATGGTAGGAAGCCTTTGAAGTGTTGGAATTATGGTGGAGAGTGTTGCAAGAGTGAGTGTTGATTGTACTAGGGTGGTAGACCTCAAATTTACAGTACTCAAGAGGCACAAAAAGTGGGGGATGTTGGTTAGAGTATCCCTTGGATTTATGCAATAGTGGATAGCAGACAGGCTGATCATCAAGCATCCATTATCGAGATGGAAGTTAAGCTTCATGATCAAGTTGGTTCCATTTTGATTGAACCTAAATCTAAGTATATTTATATCAGTCCCCACTTGGTGGACAAATGTTTCTTGAATAAATAAGTGCATGAAGAATCTTGGTTGGTGCAGTTGGCTACAGGGACCAAGAGAATAGTTCATCATTAGGTGAGATATTGTGCATTTTAGTTGAATGGTATGCCTACCTAAAGACATCTAAATGTGATTCCTTTGGGTTGATATAGTATGCTTTTGGGCATGGATTGATTGTTCATTCACATGACTAAAGGGGACTATTATGATAAGGCTATTGAGTGCCTAGATGATGATGGGGAAAGGAAAATTTTGCAGGGAAAGATGAATCATATATCAATGAGAATGGTTAGGAAAAGCCCAGCTGCTAGAAGGTATGTGTATTATTTGCAGTTCATATTTCTAGTGATAAAGGGAATGATATTGAGGGTGATGAAGTCCTAAAGAGGTATCCTATTTTGTAGCAGTTTCAAGATGTGTTTCCTGCAAAGATTACAGAGTTGCCTCCTCATAGAGAGGTGGAATTTTCTATTGAGCTATGCTGGGAGAAGAACCAACTTCCAAGGCATCATACAGGATGAGCACTCCTGTGTTGGTGAAATTGAAGTTGCAACTTAAGGAAATGCTTGATAAGGGACACATAAGGGCAAGTGTATCACCTTGGGGTGCACCATTATTGTTTGTAAGGAAGAAGGATGGAACTCTCAGATTGTGCATTGATTAGTGACAGTTGAAAAAGGTGAATATAAACAATAGGTATCCATTGTTGCAGATTGATGACTTGTTAGATCAGTTGAAGGGAGTAGTAATGTCCTCAAATATTTATTTGAGATCAAGATATCATCAGGTTCACATCAAGAGAGAATATATTTACACAACCGTATTCCATACAAGGTATGTGAATTATGAGTTTGTCGTGGCTCCTTTTGGTCTTAACAATTCTCCAACCACTTTCATGTGTTTGATGAATAATGTGTTTTGTCCTTACCTTTTAAGACAAGTTTGTGATATTTCTTATTGATGATATTGTGATATACTCCAAAAATGAGAAAGAAAATGCAAAGCACCTGGCAATAGTTGTTAGGTCCCTATACTACTAGTGTAGCCACTTATTGTTATTAATGTAGCCACCTTATTGTTATTGTTGTGCCCATGTAGTCCCCATATTGTTATTATTGTGCTCCATAGAAGCCCACTGCTGTTATTATTATGCCCTTACATTATTATTGTTATCTAGGCTCTGATTATATTGTCACCACTTAAAATCCTATATATAGAAAGGAGGCCTTCAATAGGGGAATTTTGAGGTGTAAAATAGGCCTCCTAAGAAAAATATACAACCAAAATAAAATTGATAAGATGATCTAGGTGGCTCCAAAGACACACACAGGACAAAGAGGGCTTATGAATGCTCAAAAATCAAAGTGTTTCGATTATGCTCGAACTAGGTTCATGTTAAAGATCTCATCGTCGTGATCACAGTGGTGTGAACGATTATTCAATCCGAGTCCAGATGAAGGAGATAGAGGTAGTCAAAGTTGGGTTGACTTTTTGCTCATTGTGCAAGCTTAATGGAGACACAATTCGGACTTTTTCCAGTGGATGGAACCTGGCCAACTTCGGTCAAATTCCAGGAAAAATTGTGGCCTCATTAAAATGACTCCTATGGTCAAATTTCGAAAAATGAAAAAAAAACGACTATTGTACTTAAAAATAAAAATAAAAATATGTTAGGGGTGGCGGGCCACCACCCCGCCACCCACCAAACCTATTACATAAACACATATAAATTTAAAATATCTATATATATATATAATATATCAAAACAAGAATCGATGGGCCATGACCCCCGCCCGTCCACCCTCCAAGCTTAATAACCATATGCAATAGTACGTGGGGTGGGTGGGCCACCTCCGGTTGATCCAGCCCACACCCAACTCACTTAACAAATCAACGCGGAGTTATGGGGGTGGGCCAACCAATGTGGACCCGACCCCACCATTCAAATTAACTTTGTATCAAAACAGAAAACAATAATGTGTTAAAAAAGGAGGGGTGGGGTTTCCGACCCCTCCTCAACCATTTACCAATTTTACCACTGCACCAAACTGATTTCATTGGTAAATCCACCTGAAAATTAATATAAACATTCATTTGCAAAATGTGCTAAGGAATATGGAGGAACCAGGAGTGGGAATGGAAAATGAGGCAGAATATTGTGTTAATCAATTTTTAACACATGGGGAACCATCACTAAGCAAAATTTCTAGGAGGGTGAAATTTTCGCAGTGTCCAAATTGGACAAATTTTATGTCGATCTTACACCCCTTGGTGACACAAACATGATGGCATAGGTGTTTCTTGATCTTAGCAAAATATTTGTAGAGGACCCATAGGAGGGAATCTTTGGAGAATCTAGGGAGAATCTAAAAGATTCCTTGAGCCCCAGATTCTCACTTTCACAGAATTCACAAATTGGACAATTGATTTTGCACTATTTGACGCCACAAATATGATGGTGCATTCAGATTTTTCATTTTCTCATTCTATTTTTCGGCCATTTCTCTAAGTGAAGTGCAGGTGTCAACATTCATGTGGAGCAACCATTTCCATGAGATTTGACGCCGCGAGATTTGACGTGTGACTAGCTTCAGCAACTTGACATCCTTCTTTAGATGGCCCCTGGATGTGAGGTGTATGCAGTGCGTTCAAGTACTTCTTTTGTTATGCATTGTGCTGCACAGATCCCTATTTGATGCGTGATGTGGGATCTTGTTTCTTACTCGTTTTCATGATTCTTGCTTAATGTGAGGTGGAATCATTTGTGTGGTGTAATTGTTGTCATGATTCATCATGTTATGTTTTGAGATTCCTTTGTTGTATGTTGATGGGATACTCATGTCATATTCTTGCATGTTTGCATTGAGATCCCTTATATACCATGTTGGCTAGATGATCATCATGCATGACTTTGTGTCATACTGATAGGAGTCCTTTTTTACTGAGTTCCTGTAGTGGAACATCTCTTGGAGCCACTCCTGCATGAGGGCATTTTTCCTTGTATGATAACGGCATCAACTCTATGTACATCATACTTATTTACAATACTTAATGCAATGGCCTACACCATCTTGACACCGGGGCCCAAAGACATAGTCCCTCCTAGACGAACTCTACTATCAATGACTTATGTTTTTATGTTGTTGATGGTTAACATGTTCCTCTTTTTTACAGCATACACATGTATTCATTTATGCTCTTTTAAAAATGAAATCTAGCACATCACGAAAGTAAAAGGTCTTGGAAGGGTCCTTTGTCACACCCGGACCTGGATCAAGTTGTATCAGAGCAGTCTTTGCGTGGATGTGAAATGCAGTGTGAACAATCGAATGTGCAGCGACAGAGGATGAAAAAGCAATGTACGAGACCATGCTCAAAATTTCCAAATGGGTGAAAATAATGTATGAAACTCTACTAAAAGAGACAGAGGAAAAGGAGCGATTGCAACTTTAGTTGAAAGCCACAAAAGAGGCCCTAGAAGAACTGAAGCACAACAAACATAATCTTAAAACAGAGAACAATGAATTGAAGATGCCTCTAGATGAAGAGAAGGAGGAAACGCATAGTTTGTTATGATAGCTGCAAGCTAAGGACGAGGACTTGGAAAAGATGCATCGTGACCCATGTGAGGTAAAAATTAGTTCTCTGAATTCATGTATGTGTCCTGATGATGATTTTGTTGTTTTTGAAAATCATACTACAGAAATTGGCTCCAAACTGTTGAAGAGAATGGGGTATGAAGGGAAAGGTTTGGACATTAATGGCCACGACATTGTCAACCCCATCAAAGTAGAAGAATTACCCCATCAGGCAGGACTTGGGTATGTCAGAAAGGAAGTTGGGGAACACGTTGAGACAACTAGCAAACCAACAACAACAGATGATGAGAGGCCCTCATCAGTTCTTCCCAAATCGACAGAGGAGGTAAAAGATGTTGATTTCCTTTTGGTTTCGTCTTCAGATAGTATGATTTTTGTTGGAGATTTGGAGATCCCAATTACAGGGACAAACATGAGGCTCCTTACAAGGATGAGGCATGAGGAGGAGGAAAAACTTGGTGTTAATAACCAAGGCATAACTCAACCATTCGAGGTTGTGCAGACACCTCAATTTGTAGGCTCGAGATACACCAAAGGGGAATGCTCGAAGGTGTCAGATTCTTCCGAGACATCGTCAAAATTGTCGAGGAAAGAGAATGATGGGAACACATCCCCATCATCCCACAGCAATTCCCGTTGCAGGGAGAGAGCTGAGGCAAGCTCTCATCACCATACTTACACCAGAGACAGTAAGGAAAGGTATAACCATTTTTGACATGGGAATTTTCATTTCGATTATGATCATGTTGTTAATGATGAACGAAGAACATGGCATAGAAAAACATGCACCTTTTGTGGATTACATAACCATACATTTTCCAAGTGTTGGAAAATAATGGTAGCACACAAATGGATTAGGCGTGAAATACCCTCTCAACAGCAGGTAAAGAAACATGTTAAGTAGATCTAGAGGAAGAAAACCTATTGCAGTCATTGTGATAGAAGTGGCCATCAAAGAGCCACTTGTTGGAGGCTCCATCTAGAGCAGCGCCTTAAAGACAAGGTGTCGGTGCATGAACCAGGTGAAATGATTATTCGACAAGAAAAATTGCCACAAGGAGGTGATCCATTCACCTTGATAAGTGAAAAATGGTTTCTAGACATGTTAGCATTTCATGGTCGTGATTTTGTAAATCATTTGCTACATTTTAAAATGTAAAAGTGATGATGTGTTTTCCATCACTTGTTCAGCAACAATGATGTCTAGTCTTATTTTGAGTTTCATTTTACACTCTGAAAGTGATGTTGTGTTTCCCTCACTTGTTAGAGAAAATAGTGTTTGGGTTTGTTGTTGTAAATCATGTGTTGCAGTGATGATGTCTTTACCATCACTTGTTGAAGCAACAATGATATGTTGGCCTTGTTTTTGTAGCTGGGGTATTCTGTCCATCTTGATGTAAACTTGACCACTGAGTATGTGTTATAAAACTGTGGCAAGTATGGGATGCGTGGGTCATTAGTTGTTCATGAAATTCAAGCATGTAATTTGCAAAAACAATGTACTACAGGTTGCAAAGGTGGTAGGTGTCAGCTCATCGCTTAAGGCTCCGAAGGACAAAGGTGAAGGAGATGGAAGCGAGACCTTTTCAGGACACTTGAGATGTAGACAAGGTACAGAGAAGTTACAGGTTATTTTTCATGCTTTTGGAGGACCGAAGGCTCCTCAGTGGGGAGGATTGATTTAGGTGGCTCCAAAGACACACATAGGACAAATAGGGCTTATGAATGCTCAAAAATGAAACTATTTGGATTATGCTCAAACTAGGTTCATGTTAAATATCTTGTCGTCGTGATCGTGGTGGTGTGAATGATTCATCAATCCGAGTCCAAATGAAGGAGATAGAGGAAGTCAAAGTTGGGTTGACGTTTTGTTGACTCGGGAGGCTTAATGGAGACACAATTCAGACTTTTTCTGGTGGATGGAATCCGACCAACTTTGGCCAGATTCGGGGTGAAATTGTGGCCTCATTAAAATGACTCCTATGGTCAAATTTCGAAAAATTAAAAAAAAACAACTATTGTATTTAAAAATAAAAAAAACATATATATATTAGGGATGGTGGGCCACCACCCCCGCCGCCCACCAAACCTATTACATAAACACACACACATATATATATATATATAGATCAAAACAAGAACCGACGGGCCATGACCCTCGTCGGTCCACCCTCCAATCTTAACCACCATATGCAACAGTACATGGGGTGGGCGGGCCACCTCCAGTGGACCCCACGCACACCCAACTCACTTAATAAGTCAATGTAGAGTTATGGGGGCAAGCTGCCCAATCTGGAACTGACCCCCCCATTCAAATTCACTTTGTATTAAAACATAAAACAATAATGTGTTAAAAAAGGAGGGGCGGGGTTTGACCACTCGACCCCTCCTCAACCATTTACCAAGTTTACCAACGCACCAAACTAATTTCGTTGGTAAATCCGCTTGAAAATTCATATAAACATTCATTTGCACAATGAGCTGAGGCAGATGGAGGAATTATGAGTGGGCATGAAAAACGAGGCAGAATATTTTTTTAATTATTTTTTAGTGAGGTGGAACCAGACTGAGCAAAATTTCCAGGAGGGTGAAATTTTCGCAGTGTCCAAATTGGACAAATTTTATGTTGATCTTACACCTCTCGGCGACATGAACCTGATGGCATAGCCAGTTTCCTGATTTGAGCAGCAGATTTGCAGAGGACCCGGAGGAGGGAATCTTTGCAGAATGTAGGGGGAATCTAAAAGATTCCTTGAGCCTCAGATTCTCACTTTCGCAGAATTCACAAATTGGACAGTTGATTTTGCACTATTCGATTCCACAAATCTGATGGTGTGTTCAAATTTTTCATTTGATCATTCTATTTTTCAGCCACTTCTGTAAGTGGAGTGCAGGTGTCAACATTCATGTGCGAGCAACCATTTCCATGAGATTCGACGTGCGACCAACTTCAACAACTTGACATACTTCTTCAGATGGCCCCTGGATGTGAGGTATATGTAGTGAGTTCATGTACTTCTTTTGTTATGCATTGTGCTGCACAGAACCCTGTTTGACGCTTTATGTGGGATCTTGTTTCTTACTCGTTTTCATGATTCCTGCTTGATGTGAGGCAGAATCATCTGTGTGGTGTACTTGTTGTCATGATTCGTCATGTTATGTTTTGAGATCCTTTTGTTGTATGTTGATGGGATACTCATGTCATCGTCATGCATGTTTGCATTGAGATCCCTTATATGCCATGTTGGTAGGATGATCATCATGCATGAGTTTGTGTCATACTAATAGGAGTCCTTTTTGACTGAGAGTTCCTGTAGTGGAACATCTCTTGGAGCCACTCCTGCGTGAGGGCATTTTTCCTTATATGATAACGACACCACCTCTATGTACATCATCACTATTGATAGCACTTAATGCAATGGCCTACACCATCTTAACATCGGGGCTCGGAGACGTAGTCCCTCCTAGACGAAATCAGTTATCAACGACTTATGTTTTTATGTTGCTGATGATTGACATGTTCCTCTTATTTATAGCATGCACATGTATTCATTTATGTTCTTTTAAAAATGCAATCTAGCACACCATTAAAGTAAAAGGTCTTGGAAGGGTCCTTTGTCACACCCAGACCTGGATCATAAGAACCAATAGGATTCAAGATGATGATGTCAACCATAGGGGATGATTCACCATTTTTTGAGTAAAAAAGTAAAATGATTAAAAAATAATAAAATAATAAAACTACTTTTTCAACTCATATTTTTGACTTATGTCCCTAAGGTTTTACACACATTTCAAGCAAGAGTACTTGTTGGATGCAAAATTTAATTTCTCACCGAAGAAATACCCATGTTTCATACTTTCGATGGACCCTGCTACACGAAAAATGAGAAATACATGAAAACACATGATTACAACCACTTTTGTCATGTATTTCCCATTTTTCATGTAGCAAGGTCCATCAAAAGTATGCAACATAGGTACTCTTGGAATGAGGAATCAAATTCTGCATCCAATGAGTGTTTCTGGTCGAAATTTGAGTAAACCCATAAGGAGATAACTTGAAAATATGAGTTGAAAAAATAGTTTTTTCTTTTTTCCCTCTAAATTTAATGATGTAATCTAATCTTATTTTATCATTTCCACTATTATTTTATAATTTCCTTAGGAGGCCCATTTTGGACCTCAAAATTCCCCTAATGGTTATTTGTATCATCCAAGAATTGTTCATTTATGTAATGTAAAGGAGGTTTCCCCCTTGAAGAGGATAACTTTTAAGTCGTTGATCTATCTTTTTGTGAGCTGGTTGCATAACATTTGGTATCAGAGTTTTGGATTCTAGGGTTTCACCACTCCAAACAAGCCATCATGGAATTTTCGCTATAAATTTTTTAATACGAAGGTTCAGAAGCTAAAATTCTTACCATGAGGAGCCGACATCCTGATGAAATTTGTGTAAATATTTTAGATCTTGTTTCGTTGTATTTTCAGAGATATGATCTAAAGAAGTTAGGGATTTTTCATGTTCCATAATGTTGTCTCAATTTGAGTTGACACTAGGAAAATAGTCATATCTTCCTCTATGACCATCAGATTTGAATTTCATAAAAATGGCCAAAATTGCACAAATTTTAGTATCTTGTATATTGTTTTTAGGGCTGAAGAGCACAACTATGACATGTGGCACTCCGTACAAGTTCACTCTACTGAACCAGTCGATACTCAGGGCATCGTGGGAGATTGGACATAACTTTATGTTGAAGAATAAAAAATTGGTCTAAGACTCATAGGGCTACCACATGACCAAATTTGAGGCTTTGGAGATCCCAATTTATAGAGATACAATAGATTCAATATCGAGCTCCTGCAAAGAAAGAAAAAGGTGTGTATTGTTTTTACAATTCACATACGTTTTGTTTGGAAAACCAGTTTAAAGTGATTCAAGGGGCATAGTGAAGTATGAATATCGTTATTTGATACCAGAATGACTCAAAGCAAGAAAATGGAAATACCTAGTAGGAAACCAGAAAGTTCTACTATGACGCATGAGGAAGAGGAAGAAATGCAACATGATAAATCAAAATTATGAGACCAAGTGCAAAAAAAATTTCTCTTGCAAAGAGTAAAAAAAATGAAATGGAAGCTAAGATTAATGGTTTGAAGAATGGTTTAAAATCATACATGGAAGGTTTAAAAGAAGACATGGAAGGTTTGAAAGAATGTTTGATAAAGTTGCTACAGGAAATGCTTCCTAATGGCGAAAAGATATTAGATGAAACTCATGATGAGAACAAAAGAAATCGTAATCATCATTTCATAAAATTTAACGTTGGATTGAAGACCCACCATATTCCAAAGATTGATATGAGAAATTTTGATGGAAAGGATCTGTTAACATGGATACTACATATGGAGCAATATTTTGATCTCCATAATGTGCAACACACACAAGAGGTACGCATTGCAACTTTATATTTAGAACCCAATTAGTTTGTATGGTATAGATGGCCTTTTTCTCATAAACCGCTTGTCACTTGGTCAATTTTTACGGAGGAAATGATATCACATTATTAGGATATGAAGAGAAATACCTTCTTTAGCCAATTGATAAATTTGAGAAAAAAGGGTTCAATGGAATACCACATTGAGGATTTCCAAAAATTGAATATAAGGGTAAATGATATTCCATGTGAAATTCCTTGTAGATTCAAACTTCATATTGTAATATGTTAAAACGATTAACTTGAATCTACTCTACTCATCAGTGGAAACAATAAATGATCAATGAAATCACAAAGCATAAAAGAGAAAGAATTCAATCACACATAACATAATAATTTTCTTTAGAAATCCAAAGCTAAAAGACCATGCTATCTATGTATTCTATTAATCAGAGAATATGAGAAGATTACTATGCTTTTCTCAAGCCCGAACAACCTCTTCACTATCTCAATCTATTTCACCGCTTTCTAGGCAAGTCTTGAACGAATACAATATGCTTTTCTCAACTTTGAGCTCAACCTGCACAAATATTTTCTATCCTTTCCCTGGCTTACTACCTTTGGCCAATACTTAGCCGAATTCCTAGCCTTCCAAGCTCCTACTTCCTTTCTCTCACAAGATACACACACAAACTTGTGCTTCCTATTTCTTTGTCTCACCAACTCGTGCTCACCAAAACAATGATTAAACTTGTGCCTTCATTCTTCCTTTTAAAGGAATTTTGAATGGTTAGAATTAATGAATTTTCTAGTTAAGGAATGTTTTATTTTAGGCCTTCTTCTGCCTCCATAGACCATCTGTTTAATTTAGATGATTTTACAACTAATAGTACACTATCCCTAAAGTCCAATCTCAATTAGGTCTTTCTCTGATCTGAAATTCATGAGTTAATTATGAGTGAATATTGAATTTAGTTGTTGAGAAATGTTGGTTACACCTCACTATTGCAGGTTACACCCCACTAATGGAACTCCCACTAATTCTTCCATGAGCTGGAACTAATTTAACTGAATTTAACTTAGTTAAACTGAATTAAATAATTACAACTCAAAAGAACTCAACCTGGGTGCCTAAAATTTAGGAACCACTGTACATGACTTTGGATAGACTTATAAATTGAATTAATTGAGTAAACTAATTCAATTTAACTTAGTTAACTACTACAAGTTGCTATGAGAGTTAGAACTATGATTTAATTCAAGGAGCAGACATTCATGGTGGCAAGAAAAGTTAAAAGAAAAATTATGGCAATAAGGACTTCTACCACTCACAACTATTAATATGGAAGTGTTGTTGCTTCTATCCTTCCACAACCTATAAGGTTGAGACCACAAAAGTTGGAAGGAAAAAGAGAAAAAGGGATTTGTTAGAGTTGTGATAGAAAATACTCTGAAGCTCATAAGTGTGGTAAGAAGAAATTATTTTACATAGATTGTGAAGAGTAGGAAGAAAAGGAACAATAAACATCAAAAGAAGAGGATATATACTAGGAATGAACCCTAGAGAACGAAGAAATGAACCTGACCATATCTTGTAATGCATTGGCAGGAATTACCACTCGTCAAACTCTCAAGGTAGAAGGATATATCAAGAAGAGAAAGGTAATAGTATTGATTGATTTGGGTAGTATCCATAATTTTATTCATTGTAAGATAGCCAAGGATTTGAATTTCTTCCTATAACCAACACCATAGTGTCAAGTGATGGTTGCAAATGGAGGAACTATAACTTAATCTGGAAAGTGCCATAATATCAAGATAACCATGGGAGAATATGTATTGAATGGTCCAATGATTTCCATTCCAATGGGTGGTGTTGATATTGTACTAGGAGTATAATGATTACAATCTTTGGGTACGATAGCTTTTAGTTTTCAAGAAATTTTATTGATTTTTTTTTGGGAAGGAAAGGAAGTGGAATTAAGGGACATCTCAGGGAAAACAAGAAAGATAATCAATTTTAATGGCATAACAAATCTTATAAATAAATAACAATGAGGCATAATTGCACAATTATTCCCACTAGAGATTCAAACATAGAAATCATCTATTCCTCCAGATTTCCAAAAGCTCTTCGACAATCATTCCATGGTATTTGAGACTCCCAAAATATTCCCACCTATTCGTGATCATGATCATGCTATTCATTTGATTCTAGTAATTTTTCCTCCAAACATCAGGCCTTACATATATCCCTATGCCCAAAAGAGTGAAATTGAACGTATGGTTGCAGAAATGCTAGAGGCCGATATAATTCAACCTAGTCAAAGTTATTTCTCTACTCAAGTAGTATTGGTGCATAAGAAGGATGGATCATAAAACATGTGTCTAGATTATAGGGAGCTCAAAAATCGCACTATTTAAGATAAATTTTCCATTCCTTTCATTGATGAATTGTTGGATGAATTGCATGGAGCAATTTACTTCACCAAGTTGGATCTTCGTTCAGGATATCATCAAATTAGAATGAAAATGAAGATATTCCAAAAACAACATTTAGAATTCATGACGATCATTATATATTTTTGGTCATGTCTTTTGGCCTTACCAATGCACCTTATACATTTCAAGGTTTGATGAATTTCATTTTCAAACCCTTCCTTAGAAATCTTTTGTTAGTATTTTTTGATTATATGCTAATCTACAGCTAGTCTTGGAAGGATCATGTTCAACATGTTGACAGGGTACTCAAACTATAGGAGGAGAAATAATTATATGAAAAAGCCTCCAAATTTTTCTTTGGAGTATAGAAAGTGGAATATATGGGTCATATTATATCTCATGAGGGTGTTAAGGTCGACCCGAAAATAATTAAAGCCGTTAAGGAATGGAAAATCCCCACAACCATAGAGAATTTTCAATGATTTCTCTAGTTGACATGGTATTATCACAAGTTTGTTAAGAATTATGGGAGAATAGCAGCACCTCTAACAACATTACTGAAGAAAGATGCATTTTCTTGGACTCCGGAAGAAACTAAAGCCCTTTAACATCTTAAAGAGGCAATGTTCCAAGCATCGGCCCTAGCTACACCTGACTTCACAAAAACCTTTATTATGGAATGTGATGCCTCAAGAAATGGAATTGGTGTTGTTTTAATGCAAGAAGGAAGACCCATTTCTTTTGAAAAAGTCCAAAGCTGGCAGGCATTTCGTTTGATAACATCACACGCCGTGCCGTGTCATATAATTCGTATAGGTACAGTGGGTCAGTTAGTCTGTATTCGATTATGGTATCCACGATGCCGTAGGTGCTTTCTAAAAACTTTTATGATCATAACTTTTTTCTATCCAAGGGTGTAGGCTTTTCTGCGTTTCATATTATATTTTGAGTTTTTTAGTGTGATTTTTTTGGAAGTTTTTTGGGTGGATTTTTCTAGTTTAGTTTCTTTAAAATCTGGTCAAAATTTATTGAAATCACAAGTTTAATGAGTAATCCTTGCACCATAAAAGTGCCCTAAAAATTTTTCCGGGTGTTGAATCCATATATATATTCAACTAATTTAAATAACACAAATGAAGATTTCACCACAAATATTTCCACCAACTCCATTTCACATTTCGATAGCAGCATCATCACCATCTTTATCATTAATATATAAATAATCTTTAAAAGTGAGAAATACTTATCCTCTTTTTACTTCTTTCAGAAATTCCCCACTAAAATAAAACATATCTTAGTATTATTTGAAAGATGAGAGTAAGAATAATTTCATATTAAAGTGGCTTTTCACTGTAATGTTTATTCCTCCTAAAATTTATTAAGTTAAATATCATATGTATTATTTATAGTATATATTAGTAAAATAAAATTG
>APFE030868905.1:78816-96395 GCA_000404065.3 Pinus taeda | reverse complement strand
TTATTTTATTATTTTAACTATTATTTTATTATTTTTCCTTGGGAGTCCACTTTTAGGCTAAAATTTCCTCTAATGCATGAATTTGACATTTCATTCATCATTCTCTAGAAGAGAACATCAATATATTGTGTCATTAGGTAAAGGAGCACTATCTATCGAGTCATTTGAATGCTTGACCTAGAGCTTGAAAGAAATCCTTGTAGGGGAAGTAAAGATATCTCTATATTCCTCTATAACATCATCCACCTACTTTTTCTATGTAGAGATACCTTAAGTTGAGGCAATAGTGATTGTAGTGACCTTTCATTTACCTTAGGACTGAACCATGAAAGCAACAAATTTTTCAATGTGAGAGATTATCTTTTGACATTGGCTTATCTAGATCAAGGAAACTACAATAGTTGGAACTATATTTTATACCTTGCAGAGAAAGCTTCCTAAAGTACAATGAAACTAAAAGGCTTGGACTCATAAAAATCATGGAATTTCCATATATATGGTTTTCCTAAAAAAACATCACAAAATTCAACGAGGGTGTAAGGTACCCAACCTCCTAATAATTTATTCGGGTTGCAAGGTTTATCTAGACCCAAGATTTAAGTTAATTATGAAAATGGGGTTATCAAAATTAATCTATCTTTAATCACCTCAAGACACATTCATGACCTCGAAATCATCTTCTTTTCATCAAGAGCATCCTAACAATATAATTTTCATCGTATTCTAGTCTTCAAGCACAAATTTAAGCCCATTTGAATATCGCCCCCTTCAAGGCCCACCTCATCAACCGATACCACTACATCCCCTTATCTAACTAGCTCATGTATGCCAACCTAGCACATTGGTATACATATCAACTTTCACCCCCTAGAGCATTGGACTCACCCTATTGCTGAAAACTATTGGATCAATTGATGGTTAATATGTCGATAAGTTAATCATCAAGGGGTTGACAACTTGACATCAAATTTGTAGATGGGATGATGGCATGATAAGATGACCAACTAATTCGTAATTTGTCGATGCATCGATAACCAATGGGCAAATGGCCTAGTAGATTGATTTCTTGATGCCCAATATTCCACCTAGACACCACCTTGACATTGTTGCATACTCTAATTTCACATCAACTTGCCACATAATTAGGCCATGTAAGTGCCACATCATCTCCATGTCAGTGTTACTTCAGAACTACGTCAACTCCATGTGATTTCCACCTTAGCACTAGATCACCCTCTTGTCAGTGCCACATCAACCTCTAAGAGATCAAGGCCCTTATCGGGGTTCATGGTCTCAAGAGGAAAATGTTCAAGGGAGGATTGAGACCTCCTAGCGACTTGATAGTTGATTTTCTAACCTATCACTTGTTTTCATTGAACTCTTCCAACTCTATTAGAAATTAGATATTGTAGATTATATTAGCATTAAGGTGTTTCCACCTCGTAGACTCCACCACACATTCTTGATTATCGAAATTCAAAAGGCCAACACTTGATAGTCGATGGATCAAGAGACCCCTTCTAGCTCACTCTGGGTCTTAGCCTAGAAGTTGGCCGTGTGACTAGGGGTTGAGGTTGAGCTCTTCCAATCCCAAACATTTTTAGAGAATGTTGTGCTATGCTCCATTCCCAAATTTCCCTCCACCCCATGATAGAAGGGTAAATCCCTAAATTTTCTCCATGGCAAAGCATGTTGGAAGGGGATATTCTTATCCTCTCTTGTTAGATGAAAAGAGCTATGGTAGGGTATTGAAGCTACCAAAAGTACTTTTTTCACTACAAATATCCTTCGCTCAATGACCATTGTCAAGCATCTATTTTGGGAAACCTATGAGGTCACTACACAAAATTTGCCTCCTTTGAGTTCTCTAAACATTCTTCTCCCAACCAAGGAGGGCCTGCTAATAGATCAATAGCTCAAACAAGGGACCATATAGCTATTATATCCTTCATTCGGTATAATGAATATGAAACAAATGAACACTTAACACCATGCAAGAACCCTAAATCAAGCCCTTCACAAAATCTCCACTAGCTCAAACTCTTCAACATTGATCATCAGATGCTCTAGGAAGAATCTTTCCCTTAAACTTATCCCTTTATAACACCAATGATTTAGTTCTTGTCTCTAAGGCATATTTTCCATAAGGCTCTCTGATCACTTCAAAAAGCATATAAATTCTCTAGTCTATTTGATGGAAGACCACATGGACATTTTTAATGACTAGTACTAGACATCTTTCAACCCCATAATTAAGGTAAACCATTACTTCCTATCCATAAACAAGATATAAAAAATACAAGACCACAATAAAGGTTGATTAACAAGCATATGAATACTATGCATCCATTATAACTAGATCTACTAATTCACAACATGAATAAGCATTACATAGACCATCATAACTATTTAATATAAATACACGTAATATACACAATTCATCAATTATCATTTATTTCTTATTAACGTTGTTTATATTAGAAATATAAAGTCCACAAGGGTACTTATCTAATCAAGATCCAATCTTGCTTGCAACTAATGAACATTGAATCATATTCTACCCCACCATAACCTCAGTTGCACTGTAATATTTCTTATAGTTGGCCACCCCCAAGTTGGATAATGAAGCCATAAGGGAAGTTCGAATAAACATTACAACATGGATTCATGAATGCCATTCTCCTTCATCTTATCAAGCTTATCAGTTTCCTTAAGATCACAACAAGCCCAAAGTTTTAACAAAGTATTATGCATGGTTTCTTAGTTTCTTTTCATACCAAGCACCCAAGGGTAAATACTCTCTCAAGCTACTAATGGAGTAAGCATGAAGGACATCCCTCATCTATATAGAATTCATAAGGATTATTTCATCCTATAGAGCTAGAAATTATTTCTAATTCACAATGTGGTCACAATGAGACTTGCACAAGACAATGAGAGCCCTTCACTCAATCAAGACTTCCTTGGTGCCTCTATATGGTGCTTCCATGCATTACCTTCAACAAACTTACTTATTTAATGAGCTATTTTGAGAACACATAGAAAGAATGGATCTGTTCACTCATGCCAAGAGTCCCTCGACACTTCCCTCTAGGGTATTTGTACATAACACAAACAAATTTCTAGGAATCCATTCAACCCTCTTTCTTAGGATAAGGACTCAATCACTAACCTCACTCACTTAAAAAAAAAAGGCAAGATTCACACACATGGTTTTCCCTTGGTTCACATGAGAGCCTTCTCTTAGATCTCTACTCTTAAAACTGTCCTTGAACTCTCCCCGAGTGTTGATCTCCTTCCTTTGACGTTCCCATGAGTGTTACCGTGTCTCCAACAAAATGTTTCCCTCTATTCTCTTCCTCTTTTTCATGTTTTTCGTTAGTGGTTTTTTCTCCTATCAAGTTCGCCCATTAGGGTCAAGCTAAAAGCTTCTAGTTATTCCCCAGAAGTATTCTAGTACTATGCTAGCCATACCTCTAATGCAATTATCTATTGTCCCATTATTTCCATAACTACTAGAATTTATTACTAAACCTTCACTTTTGATATTTTCTCAGGTAAAGTTTGGAAATTTCATAATATTTTCTTATCCAATAATTCATTGGAAAATATTGATTCTCCAAATTCCCTTTGTTATCTTCCCTCCTCCTCATGGCCTCTCATGGTTCATATCAAGGCCTCACCTCATCATTAATTGGTATTAAATTATAATTACGATTATACTAGGCCTTCTTCCCATATACATTTACATTCTTATACATGGACCAATAACATAATTAATTACAATTACATTATTAGAGGTGGTTAAGTAATAGGGACCTTACAGGTGAAACATCACAAAATACCTCATATTTGAATGATTTGATACTATATAGGATAAGAGACATTGTTAGATGATGTGAATATCCCATCCTTGGCTCAAAAACTATTTGTGTATGATTTAGGGTGTGGTATTGTCTATCGCTTCAAGCTATTTGTGATCTCAACTAATATTAGGTTCCTTTGGCTACCATTGTTAACAACGAAATGTAGTGGAGGCCCGTTCACCCACATCTATTAATGGAAGAGGTGCTCCCCCTCCTCAAACTCCTCTGACTCATACAGTTGGATCTTTGAAGTTGCAATGTTAACATTACGTTATGCATCAATGATCTACTTTCCCTTATCATACTCCAAATCCAATTCTAACCTAGCGTTTAATTCCTTTTCTTTTAGCTCATCCAAAAATGATTATTTCAAGTGAAATTCATTAGTATTATGTGAGGTGATTTGATGGAACTCACACCATCAATTTCCTAGTAACCTTATTTGTTTGTATCTTTGATCAACTATATTAAGGTTGGATATCCTTTCTTTGTCCTTTATTTTGTTTGTTATGGCCAACTTTACCATGCTTATGTGGCATACGATTTTCAAACCAAAAATGTCACTTGTTATTCTATTTACGTTTATGTTTTATTTTGACAATGTATTAATAAAAAACTCTAAATTAAGTGATGTGAAACAAAATCCATATCAGCTTGGATATACATGTGTATGCCATTTTAGTAATTCAAACCTAGGTGCGACTTAGAGTCTCTAATGCCCTACTTTTTGAGCATAAGGCATGAAAGATATTAGTGTGCTCTAGTACTATTTAATATCTCTCCTTGTCCATCTCATATTCAACATGGTAGAATTCCTACTTGAGGTCATCAACATGGTTTTGTCTTAAATGTATCAGACTCATCTTTTCATGTATCTTCTAGTAACCTTCCCACCAATATTTGACATGGTAAAGGAATTTAAGGAGTGGAAACTTGAACCTTTTGATGTCCAAAAAATTTAAACAAGCAATATCCCTCTTTCACATAGTGTTTTCATTGTCAATAAGAAGATTTCATTGATGTCATAGGGGATGTATGAGGCAACAATTGTACTACCTATGATGACCAATGAAGAAGCGAGGCTCTCTAAAAAGTAATATGAAGGTTGGATCTCTTATAGGTTCTCATCAAACATATTTAAAGGTTATTGAAGTTATTTGATTTATTGATGCATTTATGGTGTCCTAAAGATCCTACAAATAATATGGTTGAGTACGTCATGTTGATACCTTTCCAATGATATATGCTTCTTAGAAAAACCCCTCCCGAATGGCAACTTATGCCCAATTGAAGTTTTAATATTAATCAGGGGATCAAACCTTAACGCAAAAACTAAAATATTAAATCTATTAGCTAGTGCGAATGTTTTGGCCAGAACCACCATTGATAAAGAAATCAACAACCTTGAGAAGACAAACTTGTGCATTAGTTAACACTATTAAAATGTGTGCTTCTTTCGGTTTGATCAACAACACTTCTAACAGTTCAATGGACAGGCTATGGTAAAGATGCTTGAGGTTTAATCAGCCTTATTGGATCAACGACATGATGACAGATGGAAACATCTATTTTGATGATGACATGGAACTATTTAAGAATGACACATGTCATAGTTGCATAGTCAACATGACACACTAATTGTTAATTTCATCACGATGATGTGGCAGCACAAGAGGATACCACGTGGCAAGGACAAATGGTGATTTTAGATTGGTGAAAACCCCAAAAATAACTGACACATGGCACCCCTCATCGTCGAACATGTGGCTCGATGAGATCTTGATGATGTCATGAAGAAAATGAATAGTGACCCTAAGGTCCAGGTCATATGGTCACGATCATATGGTTTCTGGATACATCATCTTGGTCACATGGATCAAGTCTGGTTGAAATTTTGGATTTAGCATTTGTCCTGTGGTTGGCTCCCCATTACCATGGGTCCACTTATATGCATATATATACAAGTGATGGTAACACCGATTATCACTCATTCAATGAAAAACATATAGTTTGGGTTTGGGTTTGAGTTTTGATGTATGGTTATGGTTGGGTTTAATTTGTACAAGTTTTGAAACAATTGATTGGAAGTATGATTATAGAGGACAAGTTGTACTTACATTCTGGTTCTAGTTAACATTTGAAGCATTGGTAATAGAATTGGTTTCTTTGCACACTTTTGACTATGTTTGAGTTCCCTCTTGGTGGAAATTTAGTTTCATTTGGGTGGAAAGGGTTGGTTTTCTACAGAGTTTTTGTAAAGCTCGTTTGGTCATGTTCATTAGTGACATCTCATTTGACTTGGTGAAAGCATAACTCTATTCTAGAGATAGTTTTGTTGAGTTCATAGCTACATAGTCTATTGGCACAACTTTTGTGGTCTTGTTTTAGACCTAGTTTGTAGTCTCAATGATAGAACTTTGATCCAAGTTTATAGATTATGGCCTAAGTTATGAACAAAGGAGAGTGTTGTTTTGAGATTTGAGATTTTTACACTTAGTATTTTGTTGCAAATTGGTTTTCGAATCCATCATGTCATGAATTTTTGTCATCAACGTTTCGAACCAACCACTGTGGTTCATCTTCAGGATGAAAGAAACATATGAAAGACTGCTCAAAACCTAGGTTCTCATAAATATGTGAAGGATAGGTGAAGTGGAAGAGCCAAATTGGAACCCTAGAAGGAGAATGGTTAATGAATATATATTTTAGGAATGTTGATAATATGGTCGTGAAATGCTTAAGATGGTATCAGAGTTATTAAGATAATTTATTTCAAGCTGTATTTTAATGTTAATAATGTTATAATAAGACTTAATTATTAGAGTAGGATTATATATAGATAAATGATATTTTATAAAAATTGAAAATTTTTAAGGTTATAATGTAACAATAAATTAATATTATTAATTATTTTATATTATATATAATGTAATGAGTTAATATATTATGGGAAGTTGAGATATATGTAAAGTATTATATGATTAATAATAAATTAGAAGTTTCAAGGGGTAGGTTGGGAAGAGATTGATCTAGATGTTAAAGGGGGATCCAATTCTTACTTATAATCCATCCTTCATCCCTATTGAGGTTATTATGGTGTTTATTAATTTTTATGGCCTCCCTAAATTTCTTTTGGAAATAGTGATCAATTTTGGCAAGGATGCAGATTTTTTCAATACAAATTTGATGTTTTGTTTTATTGGAATGATATGCTGAAGTAAAAGTTTTGGAACGATTATGTTTTATATCTATGGAGCATTCTTGGATTCTATCATTGATTGATCAACCTGTTTCACCTACATACGGCTTTCCACAAGAACAAGGAATTAAATGAACTACTTTTTGGCACTTGGGGTCTATGGTTATTTTACATACTTAGGGTAATTGTGAATGGTATTTAAAGGTTTGAAGGTAGCCATATTGTTATTTTTCTAAGGATATGGGAAATTTTGTCAGTGGTCCCCGTAATGTATGGCAAGTTTACTTTTCCAACGACATTAACCAAATTTTTTCTTAGGCTCTTTGTTGGCATTACGAGAGCTTTTATGGCTTGATGTTTATTATACCCATTATTTAAAAATACGTTTATGAGATGTGATTTTTTCCATTTCCAAGTGTTCTTTATCTGACATTCTTACAACTCTAGTTGCTAAAGTGTTAAGAACCCAAGTTTTTGGGTGAGATGATGGTGGGAGGTGGCATGAAGGTATTTCTTAGAATGATTTTTCTTCTAGTATACTTGGTGGGATAAAGAACCATCATGATTTATGGTGATGATGGTATCAATAAAAGGGAGGTCAACATTGACCTAAACTTCCATGGTGAACTTAATGGATGAAGATAGACTATTAAGGTGTTGTTTAAAAAAAAATAAATTTTCACATCCATGAGGCCAGATGATAAAGGTGTCATCTACAAACCTTTTCCACAATTTAGGTTTTAATGGAAAAGAATTAAGCGATTTGGTTTCAAAGTCTTCCATTAATAAATTAGCAATAATGGGGGATAAAGGAGAGCCCATATCTACACTAAAATTTTGTTCATAAATTTCGTCCATAAAACTAAAGAAAGTGGATTTAAGGCATATCTAAATTAGTCTTGATGTGTCAGTGATCACGTGCTCAAAATTAGGCTCAAAAATCAAAGTGTTAAAATATTGATAAAATTAGCTTTAGATCGAAGAGCTCGTAATTTTGATTCCAACAGTGTGAATGTCACTCAAATCTAAGCTCGTATGCAGAAGTTATAGGAAGTTAAAGTTCAAGTTTGACTTACTCACATGGCAGGATTGGATGATGTGGCAAGGTCCTTTAGTGGATGAGAAGGCCCCAAGTGGCAAGTCGCCATCGACCCTTGCATGTTACAAATCATAATCACAGGTAGGTCAACATTAAAACTCATCCCCTGAGCAAGGAAGGGTTGTGATATGATAAGGTAGGCGGGAAGGCATCAAGAATCATCCGAAGGCATGATGCGATGGGTTGCAATCACACATTGGGGAAGGGAGGTTTTACAAAATTGGCCCCCAGTAGGTACCATTTTGCGATGAGATAACACATCTCACGTGACATTACACAATCATCCCCGACAGGTTTGGGTTGTGATGCGATATCGCAATCGTAAATCACAACATAGGGCAAAGTCTCGCATATACAAGACCCTGATACTTCACTGATTACAAAAGGATCCTAGACATGATACAATTATAAGCTCCATTTAAGGATTCTGTTAGGTACGCCGAATCACAATCGCATATCGCCGGCCTAGTTACAGTCCATAAGATCACAAGACTCCACCGTTTGTGATTTGGGATGGATAGTCGATGCCAACGGATTATGGCCTGCCAAATGGCAAAATTCTTGCTCGATTACTGGATTTTTGGAGCGAAATTGTGGGTTCCTATCAGATGTGGAGCAATTTGTAGAATCAATAGTGGGAAAACTAGGGGAGGTCATAATTTCTTCCATTTTTCACCAAATTGGATGCAAAAAGAGGTTAGATAGCCATTTTTGGGTATTCTAAACTAATAAGAGTAGGCTTCAGAAGCATTTGAGCATTGTAAACACAAATTTTTACACTTTTGAGTATATAAAGGCCCAAGCCATTGAAAGCTAGACAAAGGAGACGTACCCCAGGAGGGGTGAACTCCTTTATCACGTGCTTATTGTAATGTGTTCTTTATGATTTTCTGTACATGTTTATGTTGTTGTTCAGTTTCTAGTTTATGTTAAATTGCTCATAAACTTAACATAAAAACTCTTCATTTTACTTGCAAAAATTGATGAATCCTTAAGCACAATGAAAGAATTTTGTTTATAATCTGAGGAATATCTTAGAACTACAAACTCATATTATAAATTAGATCAAATTTGGTATCAGAGCACTGGGTTTTGTTTTGTGAAAGAAGGATTTAATTGTTTGCACTTTTATGTCATGCTTACAAGGTTACAACTCAAAAGAGGTGAAGAAAAGCTGGTTGGAATCCTTGAAGTTGGGTAAAGGGGAAGAAGTGCAAGGTTTCCACAATCTCCAACATTAGTTTAGCCTCAAGTTGTAGTTGAGACTCTAGAGATCCTATCTCATCAAGGAGAACCTACAAACATGACATAATATGAGAAGACCTTCAGAAAGTATTCCTTTGATATGACAGAGATGGTAAAGGTCCTCTATGAATATAGGAATAGAACATTGCAAGGAGAAAGTTCCAAACGTCCCAAAGGAGAAGGCTCTTCAGGAGGAGGTAATGGAAATGGAGACAAACCTCCACCCTCTCCACCATATTCTTTGTTTTCTTCTTCACAAGCATCTTCACACTCTTCCAATAACACAACCCTTACTCATGCTCATCATCATTCTTCAAAAGGAACTCGTAAATCACCTTTTTTAAAACTTGATGTTAAATTCGAGTTTCTTATGTATAATGGTGAAGTGAATGTAGAGAAGATTGATAATTGGATTTGTCAGTTGGAGGTCAATTGCAAGATTCAAAACCTTCAAGAGGATGACATAAACATTCAATTAGATTCCTTGATAATGAAGGGTGAAACACTAGTATGGTGGGAATAAAAGACCCAATTGGAGATTAAAAAACACAGTAAGATCTCAATTTCTTGGAATGATTTCATTGTTGTAATTAAAAGACAATTCTACCCTCTAGCTTATATGAAGAAATCCATCATGAATTAGTAGAACTTTAGACACCTTAAAGGTCAAAATGTACAAGATTACACCCAATAATTCATAAAAAGGTTTCTGATGTTAGGTGTAGATTTGCAATCACATGACACATTGTTGAAGTACATAGGGGGTTTACACAGTTACCTTAGGCATACTATCTTAATGCTTAATCCCAATAGTATAGATGATGTGTGTGTGAAATCACTCATCTTGAGGCAAGAGGGAAAAACATCTCAGAATAAGGTAGTAAAAAACCATTTAAGGGTAAAGAGAAAGAAACGGTTTGAGGGAAAGAAAAATGCATCCATTAAAAAGGAAAGAGAGAAAACAATATGTAAACATTGTTCCACAAAGGACCACGATGAAGCTAATTGTTGGAAGCTTGATCCCGAAATGAAACCAAATAAATTCAACAACAAAGGAAAAGAAAAGACAGCTTCAATAACTCAAGAAGAGGATTTGGGATCTGAATTGGGTGATGAAACAAAAATCACAGCCATGGGGTTTCAAGGAAAGGAATCCCTTTCCAGCACTAGTTCTTCAAAATCACATAATGAAACACCAAATGAAAAGAGGAGAATAGAACTGTTTCACATAAGGGTGACATCGAAACATAAAAAGATAGATATGTTGTTCGATAGAGGCTCTCAAGCCAATATTATATCTAAAAACATCGTCAAGAGTTTAAATCTGGGTATTGTTCCACGTCATAAACCATATCCACTTGGATGGGTATGTGACAATGCACAATTGCAGGTTATGAGAAAGTGTAAACTGAAATTTGTTATCACTAAAAAATTCATAGATGAAGTGGAGCTTAACGTTGTGCCATTAGATACCTGTGGCATAATTTTTGGCAACCCATACCTTTATGACAGAAAATTTATTTTCCATCAACATGAAAAAAAATATCACATATTAAAAAATTGAGTAGAATATATTGTGAGAACTCACAACAAGAAAACAAATATTTCACTTGTTAATGCAGGGCAAATGAAAAGACGGGTGAATTCAAGCAAGAATTTTATGCTTCTCATGATCAAACCAGAGAATGATATTGATTATGAATCGTTTGATGGTTTTAATTCAAATTTGAAAAATGATTTGGTTGACGCTGTTAACCAATCTAATGAAATGTTTCAGGAATCAAAGTGGATTACTTCCCAAGAGGGGAATCTATCATGAGTTATAGTTGCAGCAAAAGTGTCTTCTTCCTAACATCGGCATGTACATGATGTTAGTGATGAAAAGCGCAGAAATTAAGACACAAATCTAGGGATTTTTGAATAAAATGATCATTCGGCCTACTCATTTACCGTGTGGTGCACCTCTTGTTCCGGTGCCCAAGAAGAATGGCAAGAATTTCCTTGAATGGGATTCAAGAAGTGGTTTTCATCAAAGTAGAGTTCTTGATGGAGATATAGGGAAAATGACATTCAAAACAATGAAAGGTTTGTTTGAATGGCATGCTATGATTTTTGGTCTTTGCCATGCTCCTACTACTTTTACGCATATGAAGAAAGATGTGTTGAAGCCATTTCTAGAAAGGATTGTCTATTTGGATGACATTTTCATTTTCAAAAAATTTCATTATGAACATATCTTCTGTGAGAAAAAAATACTTGATGTTGTATGTCAAGTACATTTGTTTCTAAAGATGTCAAAATATATGTTGGATAAAACTTCTTTGATGTACTTGAGTCGTGAAATGGGTTCTTCCAAGCATCTTCAAGTTCCCAAGGGCTTTTTGGAAATCTGCGTGGGATGTGGAGAAGGTGAGTTGAAGTTAAACCTCTTCAAAATTGAAGCCGTAATAGTCTGTGGTGGTATTGACTCTAGTCCTACAGACACAAGTGAAGGAATCATACATCCATGTGAAGTTGCATATGCCTTTTCTCTACTAATAGTTTATGCAGACATGCTCAAGATAATCATTTGGATAAGAATTTTTTTGGGAGCAGCCCAATGTTGGAGGAGAAATTTTGTTAATTTTTCTACTATTGTAGTTCATTTGCATTTGTTGGCAGTTGTGTAAAAGGTATTCCAGTGGGGAGGAAAACAACGAGAGTCATTTGATGTTTTAAAACAAAAGATCGGTACAATTCCAGTACTTGCACTTCCAGACTTGAGATAGTCATTTAAGTTTCAGGTTGTTGTATGTGACTATGCCATGGGCGCAATCTTTTTGCTATGTGGTAAGCCCATTTCTTTTCATTCAGAAATTTTCAATGATAAAGTGTTTAAGTTGTAACAACAAAGGCACTTCCATTGCATGGGTTTTCTTCTATTCCACTTGGTCAAAAGGTATAAGAAAGGTATAAGCAACAAGTTTATTGATGTAATCTCTAGGCCTATAGTTTGTATAACTACTTTCCTCAAGCTTCATTTTTTTTTACATGAAATTTATGTTCAAAAAATTACACACTTTCAAGATGTATATTCAAGCTTGAGTAAAAGGAATCAAGTGGAGGAATTTATTTAACATTTACATCATAATGTATTGTATCATCTTGGTGAGAAGGATGTTGCTACTAATAGTAACATGGACAAGGCAAAAGATTTCGTTGAACGACTCCAAATGGTACATAAAACAATGCAAGAACAACTTGAAAAGGTTAAAGGCAAGTACATAGAAAGGCCCGACAAGAATCGTGGAGATCACAAGTTCCAATTCAATGGTCAATGGATCGAGACAGGAAAGGTGAGGGAACTGTACTCTCACCGGTTGGTCAGCTGAAAGTGATCTCTTAGGGTCCAAAAGACGTCCAAAGGGGAGGAGTGATCAGGTGCTCAAAATTAGGCTCAAAACTCAAAGTGCCAGAATCTTGATAAAATTAGCTTCAAATCAAAGAGCTTGTGATTATGATTCCAATAGTATGACCGACACTCAAATTCGAGCTCGTATGTAGAAGTTATAGCAAGTCAAATTTCAAGTTTGACTTGATCACATGGTAGGATTGGATGATGTGGCAAGGTCCTTCAGTGAATGGGGAGGTGCCAAGTGGCAAGCTTCCATTGGCCCCCACATGTCCTAAATCACAATCGTAGGCACGTCGGCATTAAAAATTGGCCCCCAAGAAGGGAAGGGTTGTGATGCGATAAGGCAGGTGGGAAGGCATTCAAGAATCGGCTTGAGGTGCGATGCGATGGATCCCAATCACACATCGATGAAGAGAAGTGTTATAGAATCATCCCCTGATAGGTACCAACTTTCGATGCGATTGCACATCTCGCACGACACTACAGTATCGACCCGACAAGTTTGGGTTGCGATGCGATATCGCAATTGCAAATTGAAACATGTTGCAAAGCCCCGCATATATAAGACCCTTATACTCCACTCATTGCGAAAGGATCCTGGATGCAATACAATTATAAGCTCCATTTAAGAATTCTGTTGGGTCTGCCGAATCAAAATCGCATATTGCCCTCCCGGTTCACAGTCCATAAGACCACAACACTCCGCCAATTATGATTTGCGATGAACAGTCGATGCCGATAAATTATGGCCTATCACGCAGCAAAATTCTCGCTCAATTACCAGATTTTTAGAGCGAAATTGTGGGTTCGTGTCAGATGTGGAGCAATTTGTGGAACAAATAGTGGGAAAACTAGGGGAGGTCATAACTTCTTCATTTTTTTCACCAAATTGGATGCAAAAAGAGGCTAGATAGCCATTTTTGGGAATTATGAACTGATGAGAGAAGGTTTCAGAATCATTTTAGCATTGTAAACACAAGTTTTTACACTTTTGAGCATAATAGAGAGACCCAAGCCATTGGAAGCTGGACCAAGGAGACGTAGCCCAGGAGGGGTGAACTCCTATATCATGTGCTTGTTGTAATGTGTTTTTGATGATGTTCTGTACATGTTTATGTTGTTGTTCAATTTCTAGTTTATGTGAAATTACTCATAAAATTAACATAAAAACTCTTCATTTTACTTGTCAAAAATGATGAATCCTTAAGCACAATGAAAGCATTTTGTTTATAATCTGAGGAAGATCTTAGCACTACAAACTAATATTCTAAATTAGATCTTTCAGGATCAATTATTTTTCCAAAAACACCCATAGATTTTATAGTAGGGATGTTGGTATAAAGTGGTGTTACATCAAAACTCTTTAAAAAATCATTTTGATCAAGCTTGATATTTTTAATTTCATTGATAAAATGGGTAGAATCTTTGACAAAGGAACCAATTTTTCCAACAAGTGGTTTTAATTTTTTGGCAACTTGTTTTGCAAGATATTATGTAGGTACACCAATATTATTTACTATATGTCTAATAGGAATCCTATATTTGTGAATTTTAGGTGCACCATAAATTTTGGGGGTGTATCAAGTGCTTACTATTAGGTTCTTGTTGTCACACTCATTGCTTGCTTTGATTGAGTTGCATACTTTTTTAGAAATTTTATTTAAAGGATTCTTATTTAGCTTTTTGTAGCAGCCATTATTTTTGTGGATGTGGCCAATGTTATTTGGTTTGGCTATAAGTGATATGTAACACATGAATACAGTGAGCTATGATGGATTAACCATGATGAATCCCACAAAGGTGTATGTACAATGTATATCGTAGATATCGCATATTGAACTATGCCACATAACATAAGACATGGCATGGAGTCAAGAAACTCTTCTTATGTGAAATCAAAACCAAATTTGAGACATGATATATCAAGCAAGATTGAATAAAGTAATTGGTACTTGACTACAGTCGGGAAGCTAAGGTTAAAGGTTCAAGTTTTAAGGGTCACTAGGTGAAAAAAAATATTTTTTAATATGAGTTTCATTCCGTCACATTATTAATAGACCACCAGTGAGCCTTTTGTAGCACCAATGGAAACAAAAAGGCCAATTTGTATAGTGCACTGTGAAAATGGCATTATGTAGAGTAGTTAACTTAATATAAAGTTTTATATGGTTATTTGAGTTTTTCTACTCAATATTAGTACAAATTTGATTCTGAAAGAAGTTGGGCAATCATGGATTAGATATGGATGTAATAAAGGGTATGTGATGCTCTAATCACACTTGTTTGATGGAGAAATGCTCGTGTATGTTTTTGGGGATCTATGAGCAAGGTATAGTGGTTTTTGGATACATGGTAAAAATAGTTTCCGAGGAAAGGGTTTGAGTGGCCCATTTGATGAACTTGTTGAAGTAGAGCATGGGAAATAGTATGGAAATGATTGATATAATTATTTATTGCAATGAAAATGGTTGCAACGATTGCAGTGATAATAGTTGCAAGTTGTGATTATAGTGACAATGATTACAGTGATTCCAATGGTTACCAATTGCAGATTTTGATATTACTTATGATTCAGTGATATATGACGACAATGGATCTAGTTTGAAAATAATATGAGATATATTTCTATAAGGAATTTGGAGAAGGAGGTGGGTTCCTCCATTGAGTTTGGAGCCTCAATCATGTTAGTTCTTAGAGCAAGTTGGACCCTAGAGTAAGTTGGAGCCCACTCATCATCGACGTTGGAGCCTCAATCAGGTTGTAGCCTATAATGAGAAATTTCTTGCATTATTTTGAGGTTTGTGCCTCAATTAGGTTGTAGCATACCACAAGTGGAAGCTTGAATATCTTGGGGGTTGTTGCCTGTAGCAGGTCATAGCCCATGAATCTATGTAATGAATTAAAGATAAAGAAGAAGAATATTTGTGGTTTTCTCCCATATGGGTTTCAACATAAAAACTTGTGTCTCTATGTGATGTGATGGTTTCTTGAGATGCTACTGATATGATGATATATTGATGTTGCATTTTTATAGTTGATGCTTATGATTCATTAGTATATAGTTGTTTCATTATGAAAATTTATGAAATAATAACTCTCAGTTTGGGCTAACAAGTGGTATTAGAGTGGGTGCCTTCACGAACAACTACTTGTTGGAAGGTATATCAAGGAAGTTATGGCCAACAAAGGAAAGAGAGGGAAGGATATACATAAAATAAATAAGGGTTGCAATCATGTGAGTTGTGTATGTGATCCCCATAATAACTCCTTATACATACACATGGATGCTAAGGAATCAACTATTGCATTTGTTTTCAATTATGGTAAAGAAGGTCACTCTACTTCCTTATGTCCATATCCTCCCATAGATGATGAAGATGAAATTCCTCAGTTATTGAATGAAGAAGTAAACAAACTAATTGAAACAAAACCATAATATGGAGGAATCAAGAATACCCTAAAAGAACTAGAAGATTCAAGAAGAAAGGTTACTCAATTAAAGAGCTGCTACAAGAAAGAGATGAACTCCAAAAGAAGAAAAATGATGATGTTGTTACTTTGAAGGATAAAATAGAAGTAACATGAACATTAGATGAAGTATGGCAAGGCAAGATGAAAGAAAAGAAAGCTCATTATGAAACCCTAAGAGATGAGAACATCTCTTTGAGAGATGCGCTAGAAAATATCATGAATGAAAGAAAAGGGCAAAAAGAACTTTTGAAAATTAGCGACCATGATGTATCACCCTTAAAAACACAATTGGAAGAATCTTAAAGAAGCAAAGATATCTTCGTAAATCAACTAGAAGAAAAGAAGCAAGATTCCAAAGAGAAGAATTACAACCTTGTCAAAGAAGAAGAAGAAATTGGTAGTTTAAGGGTAAATGTAGAAGAGGCAAGAGAAAGAGAAGGGTGAAAGCATGGAACTAGGTTACACTTTTTGGTAAAAAAAAGATGCTTGGTCAAGAAATTTTAAGTGCTCGACCGAGCTCCTCGAGTGCTGAAAAAATAGTTCAATCGAGCATTAAAACTAACTCTTGATCGAGCTCCTCTGTAACCATAGTTTAGGAGCTTGATTGAGATTTAACATGGGGTTACACAGGAGCTCGATCAAGAGTTAGTTTTAATGCTCGATCAAGCTATTTTTTTAGCACTCGAGGAGCTCAATCGAGCCTTAAAGTTGAAAATTTGCAAATTTATGTACATCATCGGGATGCAAAAATATGTATCTTGATGTATTAGGATGCAAAAAGATGCACATCATCACATCCTTTTGCATCCTGATGATAAACCACAATAGTGGTTTGAAATGTTGATTATAACTTTTATGGATGTGATGTATTCGAAATCATATTACAACAAGATATTGGTTGCAAAAGTCTAAAATCTAGCATTTTTGTACATATCAATAATGATATGTAAACTTTAAAGTTGTAAGTATTTGATAGTTAAAGAAGTAAAATTACTAATTAAATTTCAATAAGTAATTAACAATGGTGTGGATTAATTTCTCATTATATTTCTAAGGTTTTGGTGTATAGATTTGAAAAAGGATTCTATCACACTTGCAATTAAAATTGTAACATTCTTATATTTATAATTTGGTAACTTAAAAATTAGTTTTTAATATGATATAAATTTTCAATGTTATAATTTAAATAATAAATTGGTTAAACATAAGAAAATTTATCAATTTGATTTTAATAAACATTATAATTTTTTATATGAACAAGTATAATTCGAAAAAGTGAATTTGATGTTGCTAGAAATGTATATT
>APFE030868905.1:61270-77328 GCA_000404065.3 Pinus taeda | reverse complement strand
AGGAAAAACTTGAAATTTCATCGCCACAAGGCCCAAAACTGTAACCCATCTTCATGCTTTCACGTAGAAGAAATTTTGACAAAAAATCTTAAAGAAAAAATATAATGACCTAGTAAACTTGAAGTAGAAATTTAAGTGGAAATCATCTTCTTCAAATCCCAATTTGAAGAAGGCAGTTGACATTGACAATATCAACAAAAGCTTGAAGGGTTCGAAGGTACTAAATAATATCCTTAATTGTTAAAAATGTCCAAGTGATAAAATAGGTATTGGCTATACAAGTAGTTTTCTTCTAAAGAAGACTCAAGTCTCAAGTTTTAATAGCCCTTGGTTGATTTTCCATATAAATAAAATAAGACCAAGGTCATGGGACACATATTCCAAGCTAATGGTGGAAAAACATTATAGTGGGCATCACTTATGGTTCAATAATGGATATAGGCATTGGCAAAGGAAAGGAGACAATAATTAGTTGTTAATTATGAAAATAAAGGAAAATAGGAGAAAAGGAAGGTGAAGAGACATGAAGGAAAATGAAGAAAAAAGGGGACATCAATAATAAAAAGGCATCAAAGAAATAGTTCACAGCTTTTGTCTTAGCTTTTTGTCATTACAGCTATTGGTTCAACTTTTGGCTTAGTTTTTGGTCATTAAAACTTTTGGTCCAAATTTTGGCTCAAATTTTGGTCATTACAAATTTTGGACAGTTTGGAGTTTAGTTCTTGTTCATTCTCTCATACTCCTCCACACTTGAGCATTATTGAAGCATTCTAGTAATCACTTCGATTGGAGAAAGAAAGCAAAGGAAAGAAAGGGAGTGCAAGGAGACAGTTGGATTAACAACTACATCATGATTACTTTGCAGGTAATAGGTTGCTTGTGTGATTTCCTTGCTGGCTTTTGGATGAATGGTATATGCATGTGGTCCCTTGCTTATGTGTTTCCATTTACATGGATTTTTTCCTAGATTAACAGTGGTTTCAACCTTGCCTTTCTATTTTTTGTATAGCCATGGTGTAGTGTGTTCCCCATTTTGTTTTTCTAATTGGTTATCAGGTTTCCTATGGTTGTGGGTTGAAGCAAATTCTCTGGAGTCTTGAAATAGCTTGGGTTCCCTAGAGGTTGTGGGTTGAGTTACTAGTCCCTAGAGCTTGTGGGTTGGAAAAGTTTCTCTAGAGCCCTAAAATAGCTCAGGTTGCCTAGTGGCTATGGGTTAAGTTACTAGTTCCTGGAGCCCCGAATAGTTTCAGTGGAGACCAATTTAGTTGATGTTAGTGATTTCTAGACTATATAGGTGAGATCACCGTGCTTGAGAGTTGAGGTGTTTTGGCCTCTGGAAGCCCTTATTGGTTCTATTTTTGTTTAACCCTTATGATCCCACATTCATACTTGGAATATGGTGCAAGGGTGATTGCCTATAAGAGAGATTTTGGTTAAGCTAATATATGGTGGGGTGGTACGTGGAAGTCCCTGACTTGGTTGGATTTTGCAAAATTTAATATAAAATATTTTCCTATTATGATCTATGAGAAATTGTATTGGTTATTATGGCTATCTTATGGTTTATTTTCCATACTTTCTATTTTGATTATGTGGCGGTTATATGCATGGTTTTATGATTTTGTCTAACTATGGATCTTGATCATGATTTGATAAGTTGTTGGATGGTTGATGAATGCATGAACTAAAAAGTGTTATTGTAGCTATCTATAGAGGGAATAGAGCCATCTTGGTGATTCTCAGATGAAGTTCAGAAGTTTATGATCCAATATGCATTCATGACCTATAGTTTATATGTTTACTATTTGTTTGACGAAATGTCTATCTGGTATTAGGCATGTACTAAGAAATATCTTGTTCAATTTTTTATTTTTTTTGCATTGTTATCATCATTGTCATGATTATGGCAAGTTATAGGTAGTTGCGAGTAATGGTCTAGAGGCTATCATAAAAATGTGGCATAGAGCTCATGAACACATGCACTGAACAGGGAAATTTAGGTCAGAATTCCATGGAAATAAGCCTATAGGTGTGGTTATAGCCTCCCAACAACATGAATGAAGTGTTATGGATGTGGTTTTGGAGTAAGCCTAGTAAAAAATAGTTCCATATCAAGAATTGCTCACCTATGGTGGTCGGTAGGCTCCTAAGTGATCTGTAACCTTTTAGGGTTGCCAATTTACTTCTAGTTTGTAGGCTCCACTTCCATAATTGGAACTTGGATGTCAGGTCATATCATAGGGACTCCCACCTCATGTTTACCTTAGAGTTCTTCTAAAAGTGGGTAAATGTGGGAGGGGTAGTTTATAGGGTGGTATTAGAGCTTTCAGGTTCAAACACTTGGATTGGATTGGGTAAACACATATGATTAAGCATGCATGTTAATTGAATATGAGTCTACTATGCATGTATTATGGTGGTGATTATTGCAAATTTGTGTTATCTGCATGATGTTGGTATTTTGATGTCATTATGTATCTATATATTCCTAATATGGAATGAATTGTGTAGATGTGATGGCCTCCCCTTAAATACAATAGTGATTGATTTCTTATTATGTCTATATTTGGTTTATCTAACATCGCATGTTTGCAGGAGATAAAACATCATAGATGAAGAGCAGAATGGTAGACTAGAGTTCACATGACTGCCCTTATAGGCTTGTTATGAATTATATGGAATGGGAAAGGCCAGTTGAGAAACAGGGAGAAGATTATTCTCCTGATTTAGGAGATATGTTGAAAAGTCTAAAGGTAGGGATCATAAGTTGCAAGGAAAAAACAATAGGTTGATTGAGGCATAGGAAAGACCTGCGAGAGATCAAGAAAAGAAATTAGAAGTTAATGCAGTCATCCTTCAGAGCATTTTAGATTTCCAAAACTAAGGACCACTGAGGATTAGTGAGGGATAGGAAGAAGATAAAAATGGGGCATATGGCAGTAGGTCTCATAGAGGACATGTTGGATAGGGATGATACAATAAAAGGTGGAATATCTTTGGATACACCTAACAGGTGGGATAACACACATGGATTTTATTCTAGTTTCAGTACTGAGAGATACCATCATCATTACCGCCAATGTCCATATAGGAGGAGTGAGAAGTAGTATTTTCCAAAGGAATTCAACAAATCCAAGCCTCATACTTTTCATGAGGTTGTGAAGAAATCAAAATATGTAGAAGCATGAATACTTAAGATGAATAAGTTCTTTGGATTTCATAAATATTCGAAGAACATGAAAGCCAATATAGAAATCTTCAATCTCAAGGTAAAATTAAATATATGGTGCAAATATGTAAAGTGTGTTAGAAGAATTAGGGTAGAGGAGTTGAGTTGGCATATGTTTAAAAGACTCTCTAGGAAGAAGTACTTGTCTGAGAGATGTTATGATTAAAATACCAAGGAATTCTATGAGTTGAAGATGGGTTCCATGATATATGAAGAGTATATGACCAAGATTTTAGAGTCGTTGACGTATGTGCCCTACCTCGAGGATGAGAAGAAAAAGGTCCAAAGGTTTATTTGTGGATTTCCCTTAGCATTTAATATCAAATTTAGTATGATAAGCGTTGGTCATTGTAGGAAGTCATCAGGAAGTTAAAGCATTTTTATGAGCAGTCTAAGTGCAAGTCTAAGCCTAAATGGGATTGGAAAGGTAATGATAAGAATAAAGGAAAATGGGCTAAGAAGTGACGTAGACCTTAGTATGTAGGTGATAAGGAGAATGTAGCACCTTATAAGAAGTTCAATGGAGTTGATAGAGGACATGGATTTCAACTTGAGGAGTAGAATAAGGGTAATGGTATGAAGCCTTTGAAGTGTTGGACTTATGGTGGAGAGCATTGCAAGAGTCAGTGCCCATTGTACTAGGGTGGTAGACCTCATATTTACAATACTCAAGAGGCACATAAAGTTGGGGATGTTGTTCAAAGTATTCCTTGGATTTATGTAGTAGTGGATAGTAGGCAGGTTGATCGTCAGACATCCATTATCAACATGAAAGTTAAGATTTAGGATCAAGTTGTTTCCATTTTGATTGTTCCTACATAGAATTCTAGTTATATTAGTCCTGACTTGGTGGACAAGTGTTGCTTGAATAAATAAGTGCATGCAAAATCTTGGTTGGTGCAATTGGCTACAGGGACCAAGAGAAGAGTTCATCATTGGGTGAGATATTGTGCATTTTAGTTGAATGGTATGCCTATATCAACACATTTAAATGTGATTCCTTTGGGTTGATATAGTATGCTTTTGGGCATGGATTGGTTGTTCATTTATAGGACTAAAGTGGACTGCTATGATAAGACTCTTGAGTGTATAGATGATGATGGGCAAAAGGAAATTTTGTAGGGAAAGACGAATCATATATCAGTGAGAACGGTTACGGTTATGTAGGAAAAGCACATTTTTTGTAAGGTATGTGTATTTTTTGCAGTTCATATTTCTAGTTATAAATGGAATGATGTTGAGGGTGATGAAGTCCTAAAGAGGTATCCTATTTTGTAGCAGTTTCAGGATGTGTTTCCTGCAAAGATTCCAAAGTGGCCTCCTCATAGATAGGTGGAATTTTCTATTGAGCTAATGTCTAGAGAAGAACTAAATTCTAAGGCACCATACAAGATAAGAACTCCTGCCTTTGTGGAATTTAAGTTGCAACTTAAGTAAATTCTTGATAAGGGACACATAATGGAAAGAGTATCGCCTTGGGGTGCACCAGTATTGTTTGTAAGGAAGAAGGATGATACTCTCAGATTATGCATTGATTATTGATAGTTGAAAAAGATGACTATAAATAATAGGTATTTGCTGTAGATTGATGACTTGTTCAATCAATTGAAGGGAGTGGCAATGTCCTCAAAGATTGATTTGAGATCATGTTATCATTAGGTTCACATCAAGGAAGAAGATATTTACAGAACCTAATTCCATACAAGGTATGGGAATTATGAGTTTTTGGTGGTTCTTTTTGGTCTTACCAATGCTCCAACCACTTTCACGTGTTTGATGAATAGTGTGTTTCGTCCTTAGCTAGATAGGTTTGTGATATTTCTTATTGATGATATATGGATATACTCCAAAAATGAGGAACAAATGAAAAACACCTAGTAGCAGTTGTTAGGTCCCTATACTACTAGTGTAGCACATTATTGTTATTAGTGTAGCCCCCTTATTGTTAATGTTATGCCCATGTAGTCCCGATATTAGTATTATTGTGCTCCATAGAAATCCACTATTGTTATTATTGTGCCCTTACATTATTATTGTTATGTAGGCTCTGATTATATTATGACCTCTTAGACTCCTATAAATAGAAAGAAGGCCTTGTTATCTGTATCATCCAAGAATTGTTCATTTATGTAATGTAAAGGAGGTTTCCCGCTTGAAGAGGATAACTTTTAAGTCGTTTATCCATCTTTTTATGAGTTGGTTGCATAACATTTGGTATGAGAGCTTTGGATTCTAGGGTTTCACTACTCCAAACAGGTCATCGTGGAGTTTTTGCTATAAATTTTTTTCTACGAAGGTTCAAAAGATGAAATTTTTACCATGAGGAGCTGACATCCTAATGAAATTCATGTAAATATTTTACATCTTGTTCTGTTGTATTTTTGGAGATATGATCTAAATAATTTATGGTTTTTGAATGCTCCATAATATCATCTAAAATAAGCGACGTTGGTAAAATAGTCATATCTTCCTCTACGAGCCTCAAATTTGAATTTCGTATAAAGTGGCCACAACTGCACAAACTATAGTATTTTGTATATCGTTTTTAGGGCTAAAGATCACAACGAAGACACGTGGCACTCCGTACAAGTTCACTCTACGAAACAAGTCCATAATCAAGTCATCGTGGGAGATTAGACATAACTATATTTTGAATAATCCAAATTTTTTTTGAATTACGAATTGGAAAGAAGACTCAGAGGGCTACCACAAGACTGAATTTTAGGCCTTGGAGATCCAAATTTATAGATATACAATAGATTCAATACCGATCTCATACAAAGCAAGAAAAAGGTGTGTTTGTATTTTAAAATTTGTTTGGAAAATCAATTTGAAGTGATTATAGGAGCATTGCGAAACATGAATATCATTATTTAATTCCAAAATGACTCGAAGCAAGAAAATGGAAACCCCTAGTAAGCAACCAAAAATTTCTACTATGACACACAAAAAAGAGGAAGAAATGCAACATGATATATCAAAATTACGAGACCAAGTGCAACAAATTTTGCTCTCGTAAAGAGTAACAAAAAATGAAATGGAAGCTAAGATGGATGGTTTGAGGAATGGTTTAAAATCAAACATGGAAGGTTTAAAAGCAGACATGGAAGGTTTGAAGGATGGTTTAAAAGAAGAGATGGACGGTTTGAAAGAAGGTTTGACAAAGTTGCTACAAGAAATGCTTCCTAATGGCGAAAAGATATTAGATGAAACTCATTATGAGAACAAAAGAAATATTAATCATGATTTCATAAACTCTAACATTGGATTGAAAACCCACCATATTCCAAATATTGATATGAGGAATTTTGATGGCGAGGATCTGTTAACATGGATACAACATATGGAGCAATATTTTGATCTCCATAATGTGCAACAAACACAAAAGGTACGCATTACATTTTTATATTTAGAACCCGATCAATGTGTATGACATCGATGGATTTTTTCTCATAAACCACTGGTCACTTGGTAATTTTTATGGAGGAAATGATATCGCATTATGAGGATACAAAGAGAAACACCTTCTTTAGCCAATTGATAAATTTGAAAAAAAAGGGTTCAATGGTAAAGCACATTGAGGACTTCCAAAATTTGAATATAAGGGTAAATGATATTCCATTTAGAATCGAACTGCAGATTGTAATATGCTAAAACAATTGGCTTGAGTCTACTCTATTCATGAGTAGAAACAATAAATGATCGATGAAATAACAAAGCATAAAAGAGAAAGAATTCAATGACACATAACACAATAATTTTTTGGGGAAATCCACAGCTAAAAAACCCTGCTATCTGTATATTCCATTAATCAGAAAATATGATAACATTACAATGATTTTATCAAGCCTAAGCAACCTCTTCACTATCTCATTCTATCTCACTACTTCCTAGGCAAGCCTTAAATGAATACAATATTATTTTCTCAACCTGCACAAGTATTTTTTATCCTCTTCATGACTGACTGACTTTAGCAAATACTTAGCCAAATTCCTAGCCTTCCAAGCTCCTAATTCCTTGGTCTCACAAGCTCCACGCACAAACTTGTGCTTCCTATTGCTTGGTCTCACCAACTCATGCTCACCAAAACAATGATTAAACTTGTGCCTTCATTCCTCCTTTTAAAGGAAATTCAAATGGCTAAAATTAATGTGTTTTATAATTAAGGAATGATTTATTTTAGGCCTTCTTATGACTGCATGCACCATCTGTTTAATTTATATGATTTTATAACTGATAGTACATTGTTCCTCAAACCTAATCTCAATTGGGTCTTTCTCTGATATAAAATGCACGAGTTAATTATGAGTGAATCTTCAGTTTACTGGTTGATCAATGTTGGTTACACCTCACTATTGCAGGTTACACGCCACTACTACAACTCCCACTAATTCCTCCATACGTTGGAACTAATTTCACTGAATTTAACTTAGTTAAACTGAATTAAATAATTACAACTCAAAAGAACTCAACCTGGTCCCCTAAAATTTAGGAACCACTCTACATGACTCTAGATATACTCCTAGCTTTGAATTAAGTAAATCAACTAAGTCAAATTAACTTATTTAACTACTACAAGTTGCTATGAAAAATATAATTACAATTTAATTCAAGGAAAAAATAAATTAGGATTTTATTTTTTATTTTTTTATGTTATTTTTAACATTTATTGATGCTATTTTCACCACTTCCTCTCAAAGAGAAAGGAATTCAACTCTATAACGATCCTTTACCTTTGGAATGTTTTGCATGCAACACATTTCACTGTTGTTATTGCTACTGCAATATCAACAACCAAAAAATCATCCAAACAAAATAAACTGAATCAATTGTGTCTGCAATCGTCTACTAGGAAATTTGTGCTTCTCTTGACTCTGCTACTGAGCCTTCTTCTCTGCTATCAACTCTGCTATGCATTGCTCAGTATCTGACAGTAATTGTTCCTCCTTCTACTGAATACTATTGCCCCCATTAGCAAGGTAATGATCCATGAGACAAGCACACCTCAATCAACCCTTCCCAATTTCTGAAATTCTTGGTCTAAGGTTTCATATCGCTCCACCTCACACCTGGAGGTATGGCTGCATGTGCTCCCTCTGCCCTCTTTGCTCAAAATTCCCTCTTACTGGAGGTATCTGCTAGAGTGGATGTCTCCAGTCAATTTCCTCTATGCTTCTCCAATTGTGGCTCCTCCACCACTTGTTGAGGCTGCTTCTGAGGCTCTATGTTGAGAGGTAATTCATGCTCCCTCTCAACCACCAAGTGTTTAACCTTTTCCTTTCTCCTTAAGGCTTTTTATGCATGAGATAAATGTGATCTACTCATACTTTTGTTGATACTTCTCTGTTTCTACTTCTGCACTACTGCTACAACTACTGCAATAATGAGTCTAATCGCCCTAGATCCTGAAGTACTAGCTTCTGTAGAGATGTGTCCTCTGAAACTAGACTCCCTCTAAGTCTCGATATCCCTATGGGAAATATCTATGCTCCTCACTCTACTAATATCAATGATAAAAAAATCATTTTTGTGTCACTAGACATTGACTCATTGGTTTTTCCACTAGCAACCTTCTTGCTCCATTAAGAAGCCTGCACATAGGGTCTTCTAGATCTTCCTTGAACTAGAGCTCCATTAATCTGCAAGGACAATTTCGAATTCTTCTCTTTTGTTGTGATTTCTTCTCTAATACGATGTAAAAATACATTATAGATTCAAACTACATATTGTAATATGCTAAAATAATTGACTTGAATCTACTCTACTCATCAGCGAAAACAATAAATGATCGGTAAAATCATGAAGCATAAAAGAGAAAGAATTCAATCACACATAACACAATAATTTTCTGGGTAAAGCCACAACTAAAAATCCTTGCTATCTGTATATTGTATTAATCATAAAATATGAGAAGATTACAATGCTTTTTTCAAGCCTGAGCAACCTATGCACTATCTCAATCTATCTCACTGCTTCCTAGACAAGCCTTGGATGAATACAATATGCTCTTCTCAACCTTGAGTTCAACTTGAGCAAGTATTTTCTATCCTCTTCCTGACTAACTTCCTTTGGCCAATACTTAGCCAAATTCCTTGCCTTCCAATCTCCTACTTCCTTGCTCTCGCAAGCTCTACACACAAACTTGTGCTTCCTATTGCTTGGTCTCACCAACTCGTGCTCACCAAAACAATGATTAAAATTGCGCCTTCATTCCTCCTTTTAAAGGCAAGATGAATGGATAAAATTAATGAGTTTTCTAATTAAGGAATGATTTATTTTAGGCCTTCTTCTGACTGCATGCATTATCTATTTAATTTGGTTGATTTTAAAACTAATTGTACATATTCCTTGAACTCAAATCTCAATTGGGTCTTTCTCGGATCTGACATGCATGAGTTAATTATGAGTGAATCTTCAGTTTACTAATTGAGAAGTGTTGGTTACACCTCACTATTGTAGGGTACACCCACTATTGTATCTCCCACTAATTACTCCATCAGTTGGAACTAGTTTAATTGAATTTAACTTAGTTAAACATAATTAAATAATTACAACTCAAAATAACTCAACCTAGGCCCGTAAAATTTAGGAACCACTCTACATGACTATATATAGAATCCTAACTTGAATTGAATGAGTCAACTAAGTCAAATTAACTTAGTTAACTACTACAAGTTGCTATGAGAATTAGAATGACAATTTAATTCCTAATTTAGTTTAAGGACAAATTAAATTCGGATCTCTTTTTCCTGATGTTATTTTTAACATTTCTTGTTGTTATTTTCAGCATTCTAGAGGAACATAGGATTGATGTATTCATAGGGACTTTAAAGGATAACATCAAACATGAGGTTCGCCTTTGGGAACCTATTTCGTTGGAGAAGGCATTCATGGTGTCAAGAAAAGTTGAAATCAAAATTATGGCAATAGGGATTTCTATCACTCACAACTATAAATATGGAAGTGTTGTTTCTCCTATCCTTCCAAAACCTACAAGATTGACACCACAACAATTGGAAGAAAAAATAGAAAAATGGATTTGTTACAATTGAGTTGTGATAGAAAAACTCTAAAGGTCATAAGTGTGCTGAGAAAAAATTATTTTACATAGATTGTGAAGAGGAAGAAGAAAAGGAACAAGAAACATCAAAAGAAGAGGATATATATGAGGAACCAACCCTAGAGAAAGAATAAATGAATCTAACCATATCTTGTAATATATTGGCAAGAATTACCGCTTGTCAAACTCTCAAGATAGAAGGACATATCAAGAATAAAAAGGTAATAGTGTTGATTGATTCGGGTAGTATCCTGATCCAGGTGGATATTGCTGGCCACCCTACAATTCCACTTAGACCCCACCATTGTTTCTTTTACTTTTTCAGTTTCCTTAATTGTAGCACAATTTACTATTTTTAGCAGTTTTTCGGGTCCTGAAATTCCAGAGTCGTTTTGAGGCCGTAAATGACGTTTTTTTGGGAAAACTGCGAGCAACATGGATTCATTGACCAATGTTTCTCACTCAAAAGCTATAGTCCTCAGATAGATCTTACTAACAAGGTATTGTGAGCGTCAAACGGAGATTGTATGCCAAAGTTACAACCCGGGGAAGTTGATGTACCAATTTACCCAAACGGGACCCATAGTTTGGCGCTTAATCTCCTAGGGTTAGGTTTTTGGATGTTTATGGTTTTCCATTGTTTCTCAAAAATAAATAGGCCTTCGAGCCTCATTGTAAGACAGTTCAAAGGCATGCAGCCACCACATCTCTCCTCAAAGATAAACTACCATCGCCCGAGCTAGTTTATTTCCATTTCTGTTTGTAAGCATATTTTAGTGTTTTGCATTAATGAAAAGAAGTATTATTTCTGCTGCATCTCTGTATTTATGGTTATCTCTATAATTTGTTGCATTCCTTTTTAAATCTGGATCAGTGGTATCAGAGGGATCTACTATTTCTCTATTTTTCTTTGCATGTCCCCAATGAGGTCGAGATATAAGGAGTTAGGGATTGAACTAGTTGAACCTTTGCAAGACTAGCCTTGCAAATATCGACGACCTCCCATGGTGAATGAAAAGAGTGACGCAGGGGCAGGAGATCCTACCAAAATATTGCTCGAAGAGGCCCTCGATCAAATAAAGAATGCGATGATGGACAACTTTGCCCAAATCCTTCAGCAGCTACCCAGGGGCGACACGTCTACTTCCAGCAGCTACTCTAGAAGCGCCACATCCTTTAAGGTACAAGTCAACTTTGAAATTCCTATATTTAAGGGTTATATAGATGCAAACACTTTAGATAAATGGTTAAATCTGCTAGAAGGGTATTTTTCTATTCATGATTTTTCCAGTCGGGAAAAGATAACTTTCGCTCTTCTCAAAGATGCCCCCCATGTTAAGGACTGGTGGGAAACCTACTACGAGCAAAGGGATGAAAGTACAGCTTCACTATTTTCAGATGCACCCACTTGGAATTCATTCCGGAATGCCATCAAGGAGCAGTATTATCCTATCAGAAGCTATGAGGATAAATACATAAAGTGGCCAATGCTGCGGCAGGGAAGGGACCAAGACATGCCACAGTTTACCAATATTTTTCATACCCTTCGCACAAAGTTGGGTATCAAGGATTCTGAGCTGCATTTGGTACTCAAATACCATGGTTTCCTACACAAGTACATCTAAGACAAGATGGAGTTCCTAGACATCTCCTCTCTCGGCATGACGTACTGATACGCTCTCAAGATCGAGAATAAGTTTAAACAGAAGAAGCGAGACTTTAGATCTCTAAATCCTAATCAAGCGAAAGGTGTCCCAAAACCACTAAACAAAGGATAAAGCCAGTGTGAGGTAGCCCAGGACAACCCGCCAAAGCTGCAAGCAAAGAAAAACGTTGCGAAGCCAAAGAAGGACACATGAATGTGGTGTGAGTTCCATAAGAGCTCCACTCACAACACAAGTGAGTGTAGGGCAAAGCAGTGACTGGTGGCCAAGCTAAAGTCTTCGGAATTAAATGCATGTTCTGACTCTGAGTCAGAACCTGATAAGGGGAATGACAAAGGGAAGAAGATTATCGATGCAGAGCCCAACACCATCGTTGCCACCAGAAAGATCCAGAAGGAGTAACTCGAAGATCGAGAGGAGGAGAAGCGCCTCTTCCACTCCCAGATGTGGGTAAAAGACTCCCCACTACAGTTCATTGTCAACAACGGGAGCCAAAAGAACCTCATTTCGACAAAGGTCGTGAAGCGGCTGGGCTTAAAGACCACAACACATCCACAACCATACACCATCGGATGTCTTCACCAAGGACGAGATCTTCACGTGAGCCAACAGTGCCACCTTTCGTACAACATCAAACCCTTCACGGATGAGGTATTGTGTGGCGTTGCTCCCCTTGATGTCTATAATGTATTATTAGGCCAACCATACTTGTGGAAGCGACATGCTGCATATGAGTCAAGGCCTCGTGTTGTTATTGTTACTTTGGAAAGTAAGTTGTACAGGATACCATAGGTAGCACCGCCTACCACCATATTTTTGGTTATACTGCAAAATAATGCAATAAGCGCATTTCCAAAACCAAGAAATTTGTCTTCGTGATGATATGCCCTCAAGGAAATAAGAAGATGGTGGCCACAACCTCAAAAGATGTCCCCTCCGTACGACAAAAACAGATGGACAAGGCCATGGAGGAGTACGAGGACATCTTCACCTCCCCCACAGGGGTTCCTTTGCACTACCAGGATAAGCACTCCATCGATCTGACCCCAAGTGTGTCGGAGCCCAATAGACCAATCTATGGGCACTGTGTTATGGAGAACGATGAAATCAAGAGGCATATTCAGGAGTTGCTACAGAAAGGTCACATCCAACTGAGTAGATCACCCTGTGGGAGCCCGATCGTGTTGGTACAAAAGAAGTATGGGACTTGGAGACTCTGTATTGACTATCAAGTGTTGAACAAGATCACTGTTTGGAATAAGTACCTGATCCCACGGATTGATGATCTTCTGGACCAATTGAAGGGGACAAAATATTTCAGCAAGATCAATTTGAAGTCAGGATATCACCCGGTGCCAATCAAACCCTCCAATGTGTGGAAGACAAACTTCGAAGCCAAGTAGGGCCTTTTTGAATGGTTGGTTAGGCCTTTCGGTTTGATGAATGCTCCTGCAACCTTCATGAGGCTAATGGATGGAATCTTGTGGCCATTCACCAAATCATTTGTAGTGGTATACTTGGATGACATCCTGATCTTCAAACACTATGGCAACACAATTTATGTGCCAATTTGGACAAATGCACTTTTGGCATGACTTGAGTTCAATATCTGGGATACATTATTGATGATCGGGTGGTGCATGTGGATCTATCCAAGATCCAAGTCATTCAGGATTTGCCATCTCCATCCACTCTGATAGAGATCTGTAGCTTTCTGGGCCTTGCCAACTTCTACCCCAGGTTCGTGTTGGGATTTTCTCATATCACTTGCCCCTTGAGTTAAGTCACCAAGGGAGGAGCGAAAACAAAATTCTTTTGGTCTGAATATCAACAAAAGGCATTCACAGAGTTGAAACATTGCCTCTGCTTAGCACCAGTGCTTGTATTATCAAACTTGCAACAACCATTTAAGATCAAGACAGATGCCTCTGACTATGCTATTGGGGCAGTCCTTACTCAACAGGGCATCCAGTGGCATATCACAGTGAGACACTTTCAGACACAGTTCGGAAGTATCCCACTTATGAAAAAGAGATGTATTCCATTGTGTAGGCCTGCCGACAATGGAAGCATTACATTTTGGGGAAGGAAACGGTCATCCACACAGAACACCGAACCCTATAGTTCATATAGATGCAAGGGAAGTTACAGAATGATCGCCATCAGAAGTGGTCCACATACCTGTAATAGTCCCATTTGAATATCAAGTATAAGAAAGGTAGCACCAATAATTTTGCAAATTGCCTCAGTCGACCATCGATCATGGCATTAACCACTGTGCTCCACTCTTATGGGCACAAGACTTATGATTGGCCACTTCTCTACTAAAGTGATCCAGAATTCGGCCACACATAGCAAACACTCTTGGAGGGTTAGCATGTTCCAGATTTTCACCTCCAGGATGCCCTGTTATGCCACTTGGGTCACCTTTGTGTTCCTTCAAGCGAGCATGCCAGGATGATTTGGAAAGCACACTACAGTTGGGCTGCTGGGCATTTCGGGGTCGAGCAAATGGTGGCAATATTGCAGAAGCATTTCTATTGGCCGAATCTTCGACAGGATGTTGGGAAGTACATCAGATCCTACATTCCCTGTGCCATTGCCAAACCAACCATCAAGAAGCAAGGTCTCTATACTCCGCTGCCTACCCCTAGCCGACCTTTGGAATCCATATCCATGGATTATATGTCAGGCCTTCCTTCTACTAAGCATTGGAACGACTATGTTTTTGTGGTTGTTGACAGGTTCTCGAAGATGGCCATTATGGCGGCCTGCAAGAAGAATATCACAGCAGAAGCCACTGCTAAACTCTTCTTTGAACGAGTGTGGATACACTTTGGGATCCCACAGTCTATCATCTCAGATTGGGATAGTAGGTTCCTTAGTACATTTTGGTCTAGTCTCTAGTCGATGCTCGACACCAAGCTCACGAAGTCCACAACCTTCCATCCCCAAACTGATGGCTAGATAGAGGTTGTCAACAAGATGATCATACACATTTTACGCATGTACAACTCAGAGCATCCATGCACATGGGATGAGAGCCTCCCCTATGTTCAACACAGCTATAACTGGGCTCTCAACAGCTCGGCTGGCCACAACCCTTTTCAGGTGGGCTTGGGATTCCAACCACTATGTCCCATTGATGTGGCCATGCCATTTGTAGCTACTTAGGCAAATTCAGATCATGTCCAGTCTGAAACAAATAAGGCAAACAAATTCATTAAGCACATCCAACATATCCGCAAACAGGTACACGACATTATGGAGAAATCAAATGCCAAGTACAAGCAATGACAGAATCAACATCGCTTTCCACATAAGTTTCAGGTGGGCGACAAACTTTGGTTCCATTTGCAAAAGGAACGCCTTACTAGAGCCTATTGAAAACTCATACCACTGTGATATGGTCTTTACACCATTACCAAGGCTATGGGAGACAATGTGTTTGAGCTCAAAATTCCCCCATTCCTTGGCCTACACCCAATGTTCAATGTGGACCACCTTCGGCCATACTTTCCACCATTACGAGACACATCCGACATTGCAGAACAACTAAGACCAACAGAGTTAAATCCAGATGGCATGGAACATGATGCAACTGATCGGATGATGGACAGATAGATGAAGCACACTCGCTAGCAGAAGATCCAACTATATCGAGTTGTCAATGTAGGCCAACTCCTTCACCAAGGCAAGTGGTTCACCAGGGACCAAGTTCAACAGAAGTTTCCTCATCTCATGGAGGAAATCAATGCAATGGAGATGTTATATACCTAGGGGGGATAATATGGGGTACCAAGGGAGGTACCCAAGGTAATAATGTAATAATGGGAGGGGCCATAGTAATAAATAAGGTGGTTAACCCATATCATGTAAGGGACCACAAGTAGTTAATAATAATGTAAGGGGCCCATGGTATTAGTTGATGGTATGAGGAAACCATGGTAATGATGCATGGTATTGTATGTATGAGGCTATATAGAGGCTAGAGACTCCACATGGAGAGATATGAAGAGAAGTATTCTTGTATGAACAGGCATATGGCTTGTGGAGTGTTCTCCTTCCTTAAAGAGTGAATGTATGGTGTTGCCCTACCCTAAGG
>APFE030868905.1:43388-59390 GCA_000404065.3 Pinus taeda | reverse complement strand
ATCAAACCCTTAAGGTAGGGTAACACCATACATTCACTCCTTAAGGAAGGAGAACACTCCACAAGCCATATGCCTGTTCATACAATAATCCTTGACTATCTTTCTTGACATGGAGTCTCTAGCCTCTATATAGGCCTCATATATACAATACCATGGATCATTACCATGGTTCTCTCATACCATCGACTAATACCATGGGCCCATTACATTATTACTAGCTACTTGTGGTCCCTTACATGGTATGGGTTAACCACCTTATTTATTACTATGGCCCCTCCCATTATTACATTATTACCTTGGGTACCTCCCTTGGTACCCCATATAAACCCCCCTAGGTATATAACAGGGGACCATTGCTTCCTAAGGGGGGAGGAATGATCCAGGTGGATATTGGAGGCTACCCTCCAATTCCACATGGATCCCCACCATTGTTTCTTTCAGTTTTTCAGTTTCCTTAATTGTAGCACAATTTACTATTTTTAGCAGTTTTTCGGGTCCTGAACTTCCGGAGTCGTTTTGAGGCCCTAAACGAATTTTTTTGGGAAACATGGGAGCAACATGGGTTCATGGACTAATGTTTCTCACTCAAAGGTTGTGTTCCTTGGATAGATCTTTCTGATGAGATATTGTGCATGCCAAATGGAGATCGTATGCCAAAGTTACTACCCCAGGAACTTGATGTACCAATTTACCCAAACGGGGCTCATAGTTTGGCTCTTCATCTCCTAGGGTTAGGTTTTTCGATGTTTAGGGTTTTCCATTGTTTCTCAATAATAAATAGTCCTTCGAGCCTCATTGTAAGACAGTTCAGAGGCATGTAGCTGCCACATCTCTCCTCAAAGATAAGCTACCATCGCTCGAGGTAGTTCATTTCCATTTCTGTTTGTAAGCATATTTCAGTATTTTACATTAATGAAATGAAGTATTATTTATTTTGCATCTCTGTATTTGTGGTTACCTCTGTAATTTGTTACGTTCCTGTTTAAATTTAGATCATACCTATAATTTTATTCATTGTGAGATAGCCAAGGAATTGAATTAATTCCTATAACCGCGACTAGAGTGTCAAGTGATGGTTGCAAAATGGAGGAACTAGAAATTACTCTCAAAAGTGCCATAATAACAACCATGGGAGAATATGTATTGAATATTCCAATGCTTTCCATGCCAATGAGTGGTGCTGATGTTGTACTAACAGTCCAATGGTTACAATATTTGGGTACGATAGCTTTTAATTTTCAAGAACTTTTCTTGAAATTATTTGGGGAAGGAAAGGAAGTGGAATTAAGGGATATTGTAGGGAAACTATGAAAGATAATCAACTCTAATGGCATAACAAAGCTTCTAAAGAAATAACAATAGGGAATAATTGCACAATTATGCTCACTAGATATTCAAACATCGAAACCATCTATTTTACAGATCTCCAAAAAGTCTTGGACAATCATTCTAAGGTATTTAAGACTCCCAAAGGCCTCCCACCTATTTGTGATCATGATCATTCTATTCATTTGATCCCAACAAGTTTTCCTCCAAAAATTAGGCCTTACAGATATCCCTATGCCCAAAAGAGTGAAATTGTATGTATGGTTGCAGAAATGCTAGAGGCCGGTATAATTCAACCTAGTCAAAGTTCTTTCTCTACTCGAGTAGTATTGGTGCATAAGAAGGATGTATCATGGCACATGTGTTTGGATTATAGTGAGGCCAACAAGCTTACTATTAAAGATAAATTTCCCATTCCCATCATTGACGAATTGTTGGATGATTGCATGGAGAAATTTACTTCACCAAGTTGGATGTTCGTTCAGGATATCATCAAATTAGAATGAAGACTGAAGACATTCTGAAAACAACATTTAGAACTGATGATGATCATTATGAATTTTTGGTCATGCCTTTTGGCCTTACCAACGCACCTTATACATTTAAATATTTGATGAATTCCATTTTCAAAGCCTTCCTTAGAAAATGTTTGTTAGTATTATTTTATTATATACTAATCTACAACTAAACTTGGAAGGATCGTGTTCAACATGTTGACAGGGTACTCAAACTATTGGAGGAGAAACAATTATATTCAAAAGCCTCCAAATGTTTCTTTGGAGTATAGGAAGTGGAATATTTGGGTCATATTATATCTCATGAGGGTGTTAAGGCATACCCTAAAAAAGTTAAAGCCATTAAGGAATGGAAAATCCCCACAACCATAAAGCATATTCAAGGATTTCTTGGGTTGACAGGGTATTATCACAAGTTTTTTAAGAATTATGGGATAATAGCAACACCTCTAACAACATTACTGAAGAAAGATGCATTTTCTTGGACTTCGGGACCAACTAAGGCTTTTTAACATCTTAAAGAGGCAATGTTCCAAGAACCGGCCTTAGCTACGCTAGCCTTCACAAAAATCATTATTGTGGAATGTGATGCCTAAGTAAATGGAATTGGTGTTGTTTTAATGGAAGAAGGAAGACCCATTTCTTTTCAAAAAGTCCAATTAAAGGAAAGTATTTACACAAACCTATTTATGAGAAGGAAATGTTGGAAATATTAAATGAACTAAACAAATGGTGACCTTACGTAATGGGAAGTCACTTCAAGTTAAAAATAGATCATGATAGTCTTAAATAATTTTTGGAACAAAGATTATCTTGAGAAGAGTAGCATAAATGGGTCACAAAGATTTTGGGTTATTAATTTGAAATCATCTACAAATAAGGGAAGAAAAATGTTGTTGTAGATGCACTCTCAAGAAAGGATTGGGATGTGGAAGGATTTCCTTGTGCTATTTCTATTATCCAACTAGATTGGATAAATGAAGCGAGGGATGAATGGAATAATGATGAAGAAGTGTGGAAGCTCATTGAAAATTTTGTTAAGGATTGTGGGAGAATATCAACACCACTAACAACATTACTGAAAAAAGATGCATTTTCTTGTGCTCCTGAAGCAACTAAGACCTTTTAACATCTTAAAGAGGCAATGTTCCAAGCGTCAGACTTAGCTACACCAGACTTCACAAAAAGCTTTATTGTGGAATGTGACGCCTCAGGGAATGGAATTGGTGTTGTTTTAATGCAAGAAGGAAGACCCATTGGTTCTAAAAAAGTCCAATCAAATGAAATTATTTCCATAAACCTATTTATGATAAGGAAATGTTAGAAATACTACATGCACTGAAGCAATGACAACCTTACCTAATGGGAAGTCACTTCAAGGTAAAAACAGTTCATGATAGCCTTAAATAATTTTTGGAACAAATATTATCTTTAGAAGAGTAGTAAAAATGGGTCACAATGATTTTGGGTTATTACTTTGAAATCATCTATGAAAAAGGGAATCAAATGTTGTTGCAAATGCACTCTCAAGAAAGGATGAGGATGTGGAAGGATTTCTTTGTGCTATTTCTATTATTCAACGAGATTGGATAATCGAAGTGAGGGATGACTGGAGGAATGATGAAGAAGTGTGGACACTCATTCAAAATTTACAGCAAGATCCCAATATATCTAATACATTTAGCTAGAAAAATGATTCATTATGGTCAAAATATAACTTATATTTTTGTAAGAATTCTCAACTCAAACAAAATATTCTTTTGGAATTGCACACCTCTCCCTTAGGAGGGCACTTAGGATTTTTAAAAACTTACCACAGGGTCAAGAATGAATGTTTTTTTTAGGGCCATAAATCTAATATTCAAAAGTTTGTGGTGGAATGTTTGGTTTGCTAACAAAATCAATTTTAGACAATTATGACCCCAGGTTTGTTATAGCCTTTGGCCATTCCAAGTCAACGTTGGGAGGAGGTTTCAATGGATTTTATCACAGATTTACCGAAGTTCGAAGGAAATCGTGTCATCACGGTGGTAGTTGATAGACTTATAAAGAATGCACATTTTTGTGCGTTATCTCATCTATTTAAATCCAATACAGTTGCTACCGCATTTATGGAAACAATTCAAAATATACATGGAAACCTAAAGATTATTGTAAGAGAAGGAGATCCCATTTACACTGGAAATTTTTAGATAGAATTATTTTCTTGTATGGGTACTCAATTATCTCATAGATCATCTTATCATCCTCAATTTGATGGGAAAACTAAGATAGTGAACGAATTTTTGGAAGCATATATTTGCTTCTTTGTATCTGATAAAAAAATAGAATGGGTCAAGTGGTTACCTCTGGCTGAATGGTGGTATAGCACTTCCTTCCATACTACAACAAAAATGACCACATTTATGGAACTTTATGGATATCATCCACCATCCATCAAATCAAATTTAAAATAAAATTCTAAGGTACAAGCAGTGGAATACCACATCAAACATCAATAATAAGTTCTCCAACTCTTAAAGGATAGCCTCACTTTGGTGCAGAATCGAATGAAACAACAGGGACATAAACATCATAGTGAAAGAAGTTTTGATGTCGGTGACTGGGTATTTTTACGGCTACAACCATACAAACAAATGTCCCTCAAGCAAGCTAAGAAGGATAATAAATTATCATGAAAGTAGTATGATCCTTACAAGGTCTTGCAAAATATTGGTACTATGGCATACAAATTAGAGCTTCCTGCATCTTCCAGAGTGCACCTAGTTTTCCATGTTTCATGCTTAAATAAGGTTATAGGTGAAAAGCTCCCAGTTCAAACAATATTTCCAGAACTTGAGGAGGAAGGAAAAGTCATATTGGAACCTAAAGAAGACATGGAAACAAGAACCAGACAACTACAAAATCAATCAATTTCAGAGTATCTCATCAAGTGGAAGAACTTACTCATTGAAGATTCCACATGGGAGGATGAAAATTTTATACGAAAGCATCCATAACTACTCAAGCGTTGAGGACAACACTTTTTTGGAGGGGCATGTTAGGTCCCTATAATACTAGTGTAGCCCCTTATTTTTATTAGTGTAGCCCCCTTATTGTTATTTTTTTGCCCATGTAGTCCCCATATTGTTATTATTGTGCCCCATACAAGACTACTATTGGTATTGTTGTGTCCTTACATTATTATTTTTATGTATGCTTTAATTATATGGTGACCCCTTAGAATCCTATATATAGAAAATAGGTATTTTCATTTATATCATCCAAGAACTGTTCATTTATGTAATGTAAAGGAGGTTTCCCCCTTGAACAGGATAATTTTTAAGTCATTGATCTATATTTTTGTAAGTTGGTCACCTAACAGCAATTTTGATATTGTTGAGAGACCATCAATTGTAATGCCAAGATCCACACTTGTAGTTTCTTTCAGTCTTAGATTCAGTAATTTGGGCATGTTGTTTCCAAGGAGGGGATAATAGTTGACCCAGAGAAGATTAAAGCTATCATGGAGTGGCCAACTCATAGGAATGTCGATGAGATCAGATTATTCATGTACTAGTATGCTATTACAAGTGGTTCACTAGGAACTTCTCAAGTATTAGATATTCTATTACATCTTTGCATAGGGAAGGGAATAAGTTTCAATGGACTAAAGAGTATACAACTAGTTTTAAGCAGTTGAAGAATTTGCTTACAAATGCTCTAGTTTTGAAGATTGTGGATCCTAATAAGGAGTTTGTGGTATGTACAAATGCTTACAAGGAAGAACTTGGTGGATTCCTAATGTAGGAAGGTAAGGTGGTATGCTATGAGTTAAGGAAGTTGAATGAGCATGAGAAGAACTATGTGAATCATGATATTGAGTTGGGAGATATCATTCATGCATTGAAGATATGGAGACATTATCTTCTTGGCAGGAGGTTCGTCTTGATGAGTGATCATAGTGTGATGAGGTACTTGCTTTTACCAACCCAATCTAAATGTTAGGTAAGATAGATGGTTGGATACCCTTAGTGATTTTGACTTTGAGATCAGGTACATCAAGGGAAACGAGAACAGGGTTTCATATTTTCTTAGTAGGAGAGAGCAAGTGAATCATATTTTAGTGGTGAGCCCCTATGGGACAGATTTACCAGCAAATCTTGCATGCAAGGGAACATGATGAGAGGTACTAGTAGTTGAGGTAGAGATTGTAGTAACATAGTGAAGGTGATAGGGTTGAGGAGGATCACCTCATGGCAGATGGCTTGGTGAGATTTAGGAACAATATTTATGTGTCAAATAGAAATGAGCTCAAGAAGCTTATCATGAGGGATTTTTGCGTTAAGTTCTATTAAGGCAACCCGAGACAATAGAATAATTTGAAAACTATTAATAAGTTCCATCGTTGGCCGAAATTGAAGTTAGAGGTGGCTAAGTTTGTTGCGAAGTTCTTGGTTTTTCAACAGGTGAAAGAAGAGTGTAAGCATACAACCAGTTTGTTGTAGCCTATTATGATTCCATAATGGAAATGGGAGTTCATATCCATGTACTTGATTACAGGTTTTTTTAGGACATTGAGACAACATGATTCCATCATGGTTGTGGTTGACAGGTTCAATAAGGTATCTCACTTCATTGTAGTGAGGTAGCTCAAATCTTCCTCTGGGAGATGGTGAGGTTGCATGTTGTTCCCAAGACAATTATATCACACAAAGATGCAAAGTCCACTTCCAAGTTTTGGAAGGAGTTATTTTCCAGATTCAGGATAGAGGTATCCTTCAGTACATCTTATCATTTGCAGATATATGGATAAATAAAGAGGGTTAACAAGATTCTTGAGGATATGTTGAGGATTATGTCATGCATCAGCAGAGGAAGTGGGAGGAGTATCTTCCACCATTATAGTTTTCATATAAAATTGGGTATTAGGGGTCATTGAGGATGAGTCCATTTAAGGATCTTCATGGGACCAAATATATTGGTTGAGATGGAGTTGGAGATGTAGGTTATTAAGAGAAATTTAAAGGAAGCACAAGACAGAAATAAGAGTTACGTAGATCAATGTAGAGAATTCAAGGAGTTTCAACTTGGGGAGCATGTGTACTTGCACATAAAACCTTAGAGGAACTCCTTGAGGATTGGATCATGCGCCAAGTTGGGACCTTGGTATTGTGGAAATTTTGAGATCCTTGAGAGGATTGGACCAGTGATGTACCGACTTTCACTTCCACCAATAGTGAAAGTCCATGATGTTTTCCATGTTTTATTTCTTAAGAGATATGTCCAGGATGTTGATCATGTGATTGGTTGGTCCAGCCAAAACTTTAGTGCATTTTGTAGCAGAAACAACTATTGCTCTAGAACTGAGAAATCGAGCAAGTTAAAGTGCATTGGAAGCACTTTCGGCCTAATGAAGCTACATGAGAGATGGTTTATTTGATGCACACTTTGTATCCTTCCTTATTTTCTGGTTGAGAAAATGTGTTTGGTTTAGGTGTTTTGGTTCATATTATATATGAATGTATATTGTAAGCACTGCAATGACTTGTGGTATAAAGCTCCAATAAGAAGTATGTTGTAAATACTTCGTCAAGTTGTGTATGTTAAAATTCACACTGCTCTATGTTGTTTCAATTAGTTTTAGCCCAATTCAATTATTTGATTAGCAATATTTTCAATAACGATTGATATCTACAATAGTAATTTAAGATATAACAGTAAATTAAATGAAAATTGAGACAATCAAAACATCAACAAGAGACACTAGATTTGGTTAAATACTAGGCAAAAACCCACTGTGGGGAAAACCCTTTAAAAATCTCCTTCTTATTAGATTGTCATAAAAAATTTAGTAGAGTTTAATGAGCCCAATAGAAAATCATTCAACAAAATTAACCCAAATTCATCTAGAAATATGTTCTTGGAATCAATATAGATCAAAGACAGCTTTTCTTGTCAACTACGGTGAAATGTGAAAATTCAGCCATAGAGCCTAACTACACAGAGGAATAAGGATGTGTGCAATTGAGACCTTCCAACCACACTATTGATCCTACAAGCCTGTGATTATAGCTAAAAATTTCCTCTGTGCAGCCTGCGAATGGAAACCAAAACCCTAAAACACATGTGAGCTTCAGACCATGTAATCTTGGACCTGTACGAACCAATTTCCTCAAACTAGCATGAGACCCATGTGAACCAATCAATGAATAAGAGAAGAAGCATATGCTTGGTTATGTCCAAATGAGCTTAAGGTCCCTTGCATTTATAGGCTTCCAAGGTTGTCCACTTTCCTATTAGGTTCGACTTGATCAAATGTGCATAAGTGGGGTTTTCTTCAAGAGTACACTTTTCTTTGTCCAAATTGACTGCTTGAATAGTCAAAATTGGTCCTCTCAAAAAGAGGAATCTAGTCCCATGGTTGGAATTTTTCATTGAGCTACCAAATTAATAATCTCTCTTAGCCAGGGAGAAATTCCGACTGCAACATGTAATAATCATGTGTATCCTTGTGTCATATCATGTCCCATCTCTACTAAACTCTAACTGCTAAAACATTCTTGAATCTAAAGAAAAGGAATCATAGGGGAGCATTATATACCACCCTCTATATTGTTATAGAGAACATCTCAATTCGAAATAATATCAGGGAGCACATCTCAACCTGAAACTACATTGACGAGCACATCTCAACCCAGAATCTCATGTGGGAGAAAAAAATCTTCTACACCATATCTAGCAATAGGAGTTATAGGGGAGGACATATTAACCCATCATATTTCTCATTGATATTCCAAAAAATGGCCCTAAAGAGTCATGTGGTAGAACACCTGCATCATAACATTAGGGGAATTTGGAGGTCTAAAATGGACCTCCTAAAGAAATTATAAAATAATAGTGGAAATAGTAAAATAAGGTTAGATTACATCATCAAATTTTAGAGGGAAGAAAGAAAAAACTATTTTTTCAACTCATATTTTCAACTTATCTCTATATGGGTTTACTCAAATTTTGAGTGGAAGCACTCATTTGATGCAAAATTTGATTCCTCGTCCAAGTAATTACCATGTTGCATGCTTTCGATGGACCCTACTACAAAAAAATAATAAATACATGAAAAATGTGATTGCAATCACGTTTTTTCAAGTATTTCTCATTTTTCGTGTAGAAGAGTCGGACCATCTAAAGTATGCAACATGGGTACTCCTTAGAAGATGAATTAAATTTTACATCCAACGAGTTCTCCGACTCAAAATTTGAGTAAAACCTTAGGGAGATAAGTTGAAATTACAAGCTGAAAAAGTAGTTTTATTATTTTATTATTTTTTAATCTTTTTATTTTTTTACTCCAAAAATGGTGAATCATCCCCCATGGTTGAAATCATCATCTTGAATCTTACTGGTTCTTATAAATTTTATTTTGGTTGTACATTTTTCTTAGGAGGCCAATTTTAGACCTAAAAATTCCCCTAACGGCAGCTTGGGTTGTACACCTCCAAGCACTCTCTTAACCCGTTGGCCAGATAGGGAGTGGTATTCCTAGCAAGCCTTGCTTGTCGGTATGATGCCAACTGGGCTATACTATGCAAAGTCCAAGATATGGGAGAAAAAACTCCAACCCTATGGGTAACAAATAGGGGAGAAACATCTATGACCCTATTGTCCAGAGATCCCTTAACCCCAGGAGCCCTCCATCTTAATTCCTCACCCAGGGAGCTCAAATATGGGGGAAGAGTCAACTCATTTTTCTTGATCAATGATGCACCTTATCAGGAGGGATCACATCCATCAATCCAAGCTGATCTCAAAAGACCAATAACTTCCTTTTCGGCAAAGCCTTGGTAAGAATATCTACAATCTACTCATATATCAATATATCATGGTGTCTAATGACTCCTCTCTGCACCATGTCTTGAATGTAATGATATTGAATCTCTATGTGCTTGCACTTGTCATGAAATACATGATTCTCCGATAGATGGATCCCACTCTTGTTGTCACAATATATCACTATAGTTTCTAGAACCTACTCAAATAGCTCTCCAAAGAGCTTCCTCAACCAAACTACTTTGCAGCTAGCCATGCTAGCAACAATGTACTCTGAATTAGAAGTACTCAATGCTACATACTTTTCTTCCTAATCATCAAAGATATCATGGTAGATCCAAGCCTAAAAAAACATCTAGACATACTCTTCCTGTCAACAATATTTCTAGCCTAGTCAACATCGGTATATCCATGAAGTCGAACAACTCTTGTAGAATATCTCAAACCAAGGGTGATCGCCTAATGAACATATCTCAAAATGTGTTTTGGAGCAATCCAATGTGCATGGAGAGGCTTGGTCATGAATTCAATCAACGTGTTCACTGTATGGCCTATGTCTAGATGAGTGTTCACTAAGAACATTAGATCCCCAATCAATTGCCTATACTTGGATGGATTTTCTAAATTGGGTCCTATGGCTTCTCCACATAACTTCTTGAAAATCATTTCCATCGGTGTGGGTAGGGACTTGCATTATGTCATTCGAAATATGTCCAACAACTTCACAACATATTTTCCTTGTGAAAGGAAAATCTCACTAGGACTTTGCACACCTTAAGGCCTAGAAAGTAGTGCTAACCCCCTCTTACACTTGAGCATTAGGGGATTACTACCTGTCAAGAATAGATCATCAACATATAAAACCAAAATAAATGACATACATTGGACAACCTTGAAGTAGAGGTTGGAATCAAAATTTCTTCTTGTGAATATCAACTTCACCAGATAACTATCTATGCAAGTGTACCATGCTTTGGGGGCTTGCTTCAAGCCATACAATACACTCTTAAACCCGCAAACACGTGTCTTTCGATCCTCTACTTCAAATCCACATGGGTGCTCAACGTACACTTCTTCTTGTAACATGAAATGAAGCAATGCAATCTCCACAACCATTTGATGAAGGGTCCATCCTTGACCGGCATCAAGAGAAACTATCGAATGAACGGTTATAAATCAAGGCACAAGTGAAAAGATATCATCATAATATTCTCCCTCTTTTTGGGAGAATCCTCGAATCATGAACCTTGCTTTATATTTCTCAGTGCTACCATCAACTCCATGTTTGATTTTGAATAGCCACTTTGAAGTCATCATGGATTTACCTTATGGTCTCATACATCATTCTTCATAATTGATTCATATTCTTCGGCCATAGCATCCTTCCAAACTTGTTCTTTGATGGCTTCTTCAAAGGTGGGAGGTTTGGGTTGAATCATAGTGGTCATTGTTGCAACATATCCCTAGTACTGGAATGGATTCTTGCTTTCTCTAAAGTATCTTGAAACGAGAACACATCTCTCATCATCCTGTAATGTGTCATGAATCCATTGTTGCCTCTTCCTGGCAGAGGATCACATGGAGGAGTATCTAAGGGATCTTGGGGCTCCATGGGATCATCAATAATGTTTTTCTTAGATTTAGGCATGGAAGGACCATCTAAAATATCCATATCATCATTCTTCTTCTCAGGAGGAGGAGGCAAAGGAAATTCCATTTCTTTCCCAAAGGAAACATCTTCATCGAATGTTACATCCATCCTAATTTTGAACTTTCTTTGACTAGGAATATATATATTCTAAAATATTTAGAATTTTCACAATATCAAAGAAATGTACCATATCTTCCCGTGGCTTCCACATTTTTTCTTTTGTCCTTCAACACATCAAAATATATGGGGAAACGAAATATATGAAGATAGTTCACATTAGGCTTGAAACCTATGAACACTTCTTTGGGGGTCTTGTTGTCCAATTATTGATGAGTTGCCTTATTTTGAACATATATGGCATCATTAGTTGCTTCTCCCAAAAGGAACTTTGACAACTTTTGATCATGGATCATGGCACGCAAGACTTCTATAATAGATTTTCTCTTTATTTTAGCTACTCCATTCTTTTCGGGAGTATAGGGCACAATTATCTCTTTCTTGATACCTTCCTTATTGCAATAATTGATGAACTCATTTGAAATGTACTCTCCACCATTATCAAAACTGAATATCTTGATTTTTTTCCCTGTTTGATTTTCAACCAAAGCTTTGAACTCCTTGAATATTTCAAAATCTTCATCCTTGTGCTTCAAATAATATATCTGCTTCTTTCTTGAGAAGTCATCAATGATGGCGATGTAATAGAGATGACCACCAACAAAATGTACGGGCATTGGTCCACATATGTAGAAATGAATGAAATGAAGGATGTCATTTGTTAAGGAATTTAGACTTCTATGATCCATAACATTGTTTAGAGAATCTTTGGCGAAATCACATAAATAATAATTTGTCGACGCGTTTCGAACCAACCAGTGTGGTTCATCGTCAGGACAAGTTGAAGAACCAAATCCAGCTTAGCAAGTTAAATAGTCTTAGCAGAGATTACAACGGCTAATTAACGGCTAATTTTGACTAAGAGACCCAGGTCAAAAATTAAAACTAAAATTAATAATGTTAATATTATAATATTATTATTAACAATATATAATCCCTTTTTATGGAAATAAGGTAAATCAGGTAAAATAATAAAACATAAATTCACGGTTAGTTTAAAAATTTTTAATTCCATTAATCTATATAATTTAATTTTAATATTACTAATAATATTATTATATTAAAAATATTTATTTATAGGAATTAAGTAAATTAGGTAAAAAGAATATAAAATAAATCATTGTAAGTCTCTAAAAATAAAATATATTATGGTATAAATTATTATATTTAAATCATTTCTATATTTATTAAATAATATATAAATAAATTATTTAACGGAGAAAATAAAATCGGGTAAACAAAAAATCATTTGTCTTGTTCTCACCAGAGGGGAAAGGTCCCATTCTCTTCTTTCCAGTGGCATAACTTGGACATACTCCATCATTTTGGGCATGAACTTTGCAAATACTAGAGACCAATTTCTTCAATTTTAGAAGAGCACCATAATGTAAATCGGCTAATATTTGGTGCCATAACTCACTTAGATGATTAGTATCATGGACCAATGCTAGAAGAGTTCTTCCAGTAACTTTGTAGAGTCCTTCAAATCTCGATCCCAATGTGAATGCATTTCTCATAGGTGATCCAACAAGCCAAGTAAGAACGTTTCCCTTGATGAAGGAAACCCTCATCCCTTTGTCTTCCAAAGAATATATTGATACCAAATTATTCCTCAATCCTAGCACATACATCACATCATGGAGGAAGACAGATTCCTTGGAATCGAAATAAAATTTGATGGACCCAAAGCCTTTAATAGGGTGAGTGGAGGTCTCTCCAGGAATAATTTTCAAATTTGACTACCTCTCTACCAAATTAGAGAGAACTTCCATATACCCAAAGAAATGATGAGTGGCTCGCTATCAACCAACCAACTATCCCATGAATCTGGTGGAGAAGAGATAGTGAGAGAAAAGATAAGAATATATTCAAATTGATTGCCTACGTTACTTTCATGCTCGTAGTATCTTGAATTCTTTTGACGATGGTGTTCTTATTGATGATCACTTGGAGCTTCTCTTCTTATGATTTCGTCTCTTGCACTGTGATCATTCCTTCATTGATCTGTTCTTCTTTGATCATCAAATTTGTTGTTGTTGCTTCTAGTATTGTAGCGTCGACCATTGTTCTTCTCGAGGACATATAAAAATTAATGATATTTCTTGTGACAATTGTAACATTTAATGTGAAATGATGCTCTATCATTCCTTCTCTTTGTATTTCTAGGAGGAGGATTTCTTAAATTTTGATGGACCTCCTTTTCCTTTCTTCTTCTTGTGTTGAATGATGAATGCATCAAGCTCTCCCTCTTCATGCTTTTGAATCCTTCCTCTTGATATCATCCTTGATTATTATTGAGTGATATTTCTAACAATATAATCAAATGAAAGGAAGGTATTGTTGTTACTTATAGTAGCAATGAAGGTTTCCCAAATGGAAGGGAGACCTATAAGAGTTACAATCACCAATTCTCTGTCAAGCATGATTTCCATAGCTCTTTGCAATTGATCTCTAAGACAAGATATCCTCATAATGTAGGATTGCACAGAGTCTCCTTTGTTCATCTTTATGGCTTTGAGTTGATATTTCAAGTAGATGATTTCATTCAAATTTTTGACTTAATACATGTTAAGTATCTTATCATACATGTCCTTAGACTTCCTCAAATTTCAAACGTATGCAAGTAAACTATCTTGTAAAGCATTAGCAATAATTTTCTTTCATTTTAACTCACCTTTCTTATGCTTGTTATTGGAAGAAGTGGAAGCATTCTCTGAAGGCTCGGGTACTTTTCAATGAATGTATTCTAAAACATCATTATTATCAGCGATGATCACCAACCTGATGTTCCATGCAACAATGTTAGATGAGCTACCCAATTTCTCATGTTCCTTAAAGAAAGAGGGATACATCTTCACTTGGATAGTGTTGACGATACTAGACACACCAACATTAAGGGGATCTCCCTGATATGAAGTCCCAACTAGACCTCACACTGTTTGGTGTAGGAATCCCATCCAGTACGATGGCCCGGTTGCCATTATCTTAAAGGTTTTCCTTATCTCTTGCTTGTTAGCACAAGAGAGTGGTCTGCTTTGTATTCAAACAATGAGGTCTGTGTGCCTGGTGAGTGCCTAGTGTTACTTGTGTTAAGGCTATTTCACCACAAAGGGAGAGGGTCGAGTGAGTCTCAAGTCGAAAGGGAGTAGTCCCAACTCTGTTATAAATGCACAACACAACAGGACATGTGCAATTTCTGCCGAAGTAGTCCACACAAATGTAGGAGTCACAAACACACAATGAACGGATAGTGCATAAAACACCTAGCGGAGTTGTCCACATGAGTGCGATGGTTGTTATAACAAGTTTATAGGAATGGTTATGTCGATTGTCCAACAAGATAGGCCACACAGGCAAGACAACATTAACAACTTATACAACACATTTTCGTAAGCATATGTATCAGAACAACTAAAATAGTTCATCTCTTTTAACACAGGTTAAAGAAATATGCATTACAAGTGTCCAAAGAATAGTCTTACAAACAAATGCAATACATGTGTGAAAACGTGATGGCCTATTATCAGGCTTATGAATTAAGGGAAAGTTCCAAGACACATTGGTACACCATACATCACTAACCCTGATAGTGGGGCGTTGGAGCCACTGCTTGCTCCTCAAAGAAAAGAGTACAGACTCTCAAGGCTATGTGGGAGGAGCCAAGGTGAAAAATTCCTTTGCATGTACAAATGAGGGGTATTTATAGCCAAGGGTAAAACTGGCCCTTGTGACTATTTGACTTCCCTCATGATTGTTTGAATTACATGACTCTTCAACTTTACATGACTGATCAGATTTACATGTGGGTCTCTTAGACTTCCACGTTACATTACATTGATTACAATAGTGTGGCCCATAGTAGTGATGTGGCCGATATGACTCATGATATGAATCAACATGACAAAGCTGGTACGATCATGTTGGTGGTCGTGTGCATATCGAGTTGCAATGTTGCTGAGTGATGGATGTTCTCTTGGTGTATCATAGCTTCACATCCATATGGCAAGGTGTTTAGAGTCTTCAATGCTCTTGGTGTTTGCTTGATGGTGCACGTGCATGTATCTCCTTCGCTTGTACTTTGGCATGCTCCATGTGTTTGTCCTTTCACGAACAAGTCTCCTTGCATGCACTCCTTATTCATCCTGTTCGTCGTCACACCATGTCTCATCCATGTACTTGTATCTGCAATCAGTCATGATGAGATGACATCAAATCCAGATATATCCTAGTCTACCATGATGCATTGTTTTTTACTTTTGGATGCAAGTGATTGGGGGAGAGGATAAGGCCCTAAAACTATGCAAAGTACATTTCAAGCCAGGATGCAGGCTCTAAGTGTAGGTTTTAACCCCGTACAGAAATTACCTGCATACGAATTCTAAATCACAGGAAAAATAAAAATGCGAGAGCATAACACATAAAACACATATACACAGAGATTTCCCACTGGATCTCAAAACCGAGAATACCAGCATGATTTTTCATTATGTTCCTTTCAATGTTACAATACATATTTATACATGCCGAAGCATCCAATACCATGGACTGAAAAACCATCACGTCCAATACCATGGACCAAAAAAA
>APFE030868905.1:9316-38696 GCA_000404065.3 Pinus taeda | reverse complement strand
AACCCCCCCGGACAGGGGGGGCTGCCACCCCTCGTTGTGACCCCCCCGCTGCGCAATCGACACGACGAAGGGGGGGCTCCACCCCCCCCTCTAACCCCCCGGTTCACTACGTAGGTTAGTCGTGGAAAGAATATAACACAACCCAACACTAAGCACTGTCCATGAAAATTGCACAATGGTCACTGAGAGGCTGACATGGGAAATCTAGATCAACAACGACTGTATTTGGGATCTGGCTCAGCTGGAGGGAAGATCTACGCAATTTTTTCAGGGAGATAGTGTAAAAAGCAGAGGGAGACTAGTGGTGAAAAATGCGCAATTTCTCCTCGGAGATGGCAGCGGGAGGTTGTTGGCAAAAAAATGGCAATTGCTTTGGGTAGCTGGTAGCGGGTAATGGGAGGTTGTTACACAAAGCTGGGAGGTTGGCCTCCATGACATCCTTGTGCATTTTCTGAGCTGAGAGGGATGCTGGGTAGCTGGAGACTGCTCAAAAAAACTATGCAATTTTCAAGAGGAGCAGCAGGCCGACTAATAGGGTTACCGGTTGGAAAAAATGTACAAATTTTGAGGGCAATGCAGTGACATGAAACATGTGTCTGTTCGGCATGTTTGGTAGTTTCTTTTGTCCACAGAAGTGGGCATGCATGACATATTCTACACAATTTTTTGGAGGATTGAGGCCTAGGGTCACTGGTTGGTCAAACTCTCATGTTGACCAACTGGAGGCTTGGTGGTTTTTCTTTATGGCAACATATATTGAGATGTCTTACTGAGAAAATTCTTCACTATTCTAGGTGACAGTAAGTCTGGTCGATTCCAGGAATGCGCAATGAAGACTACCTGGGAGGCAGCCTCAAGCTCTGCACAATTCTCGGCATAAGTACATGTTCACTGAGGGCTGAAACTGTGCAATGCATCTCAACAAAGATCTAACTATTGATGTTGGTCCCGTCGACATAGCTTCAGCAAAATGACTAAGTGTGTGGATGAGTGACTTCATACATGCATGACCTTGTGAACACACACTCAACATGACTTGACGACAAGACACCTTGAACCATTAAGACAACATACACTTAGTGTGGCTGACCAACAGTGCGAGAAACAAGCTTAATGTTTGTGATAGATCATTGAATGACTGCGACGATGCTTGCGCAACAGTGCATACAAGCAAGCATGGAAAGTACCCCATTAGAGTCACCTAGTAACACATGCATTGCTCCACTGCCAGCGAGCCTCATCAGTACCCCAGTGGAGTTGCATGCTTCACCTCTTTGTGCAAGAAGTCTTTCTCTTCTTTCACCTTCCATTTTTTAAGAGGATTGTGCATATGTACTTATTTTTTTGGGATGGAAGAGGGATCCCGACTTATTGAGAGTGGAGGAGTTTGTTCCTTCAGAGAAGCATGTAAGACCTCTAACATAGGTTTACTCATTTAGATTTTCCTCTTCTCCATTTCTACTAGTTGGATGAGCTTGAACGCACAAAGAAGAGGGCTTAGTGTAGGCATGGGATTTCCCAGTGTGGACACAAGTTCATGATTGGACCCAATCTTCCCTTGCAGATGGATCATATTTTCCATAAAAACTTCTTCGGCCAAAGGTTATAACCAAGCATAAAGAAGATGGACGCAGGACTGGCCAAGTGTTGCAATTTCATACGACTCTTTATATTTCAACCACATACTCATTCAAAAGCCAAAACTCAATAGAGGGCAACACTTATTTACGAAAACAAAAATATCATGATACTAAGGAAACAAAACAAAATGAAACAAAAATAGTAAGAAAATAAAAAAACAACAAGAATTAAATAAACTATGTACAAGGCGTGGGGCATAGCCCTAACTTACTGAAAGTAATGTTTGAGATCTTGGCCGTTGACAGGAAGGTTGTCAATCTTATTTTCAAGTGATTGCAAATGGTATGTGTGTGAGCTAAGTTTCTCATGGATAGTGTATGAACAAATCTGCAGGGACTGGAACTTCATATACTTACCTTTGTCTTCATGGGGTTTGTCCCATTTCAAGACTATGTCACCAACATCGAAGTTAGCATTCCCTGCAGACTTCTTGTCGAACCATATCTTGATACGGTTCTGGTGGAGAGTAAATTTGTCTTTTTCTTTCATCCTTTCTTCCTGCAGCTTTTGAAGTGTATCCTTCACATGCTGAACTAGCAGACAAGGCTTGCCTTGGGATTCTTAGGACAATTGGAGCAGAGGCAAGTAGATGTTTGGCAGCAGAATGTATTCTTTACAATAAACCAGGAAGTATAGTGATGTGTTTAGAGAGGGTTTGGGTGTTACATGGTCAAACCATAAGGCATTCGTCAAGGCGGAGTGCCAGTTATGTTGTTCATAGTAAATAGTCTTTTTTATTATGCAGATAAGGTTTTTGTTCGTGGATTCTGCTAGAACATTTCCATCCAAGTAGTAGTTAGATGAGTGTTTCAGCACAATACCATATTGCAATAGAAAATCATAAAGCTTCAAATATGAAAAGTAAGTTTCATTTTCAAGCACAAGTGATATGAGAACACCAAAGCGTGAGATGATGTCCTATTGGAGGATGCTGATGACTTCCTGGTCAATCACTTTCTTGAGTAGAACTACTTCTGCCCACCGCATGAAGTAATTAGTATCTATCAAACTGTAGCGGCGTTGTTTTGACGAATGTGGGAAAATTTCCCAATGATGTCCAGGCCGCATTGCTGGAATAGTTTAGTCACTGCAATGGGGTGTAGTGGGGCTACTGACCTTCGTGTTTTGCTGATGCATCGCTGACAAACCGAGCACTTACAGGTGTAAGCGTGTGCATCCTTGAACAATGTTGTCCAGTAGAAACCAGCTTACATAAATTTGTGCGCAGTGGTATTTCCCATGAAGTGGACCCTCACTAGTCCATCCTGCAGATCATGCTAGACCTTCTCTAAATCAGGTGCCTCCAAGCACTTGAGCAAGATTCCCTTACTATTCTTTCTGTAAAGCACTTCGTGCACCAACTAATAGGATAAATCTTTGAGGCACAGTGCCCTCTCCTATCTCATGGATAAGTGAGAGGGTATGGTTCCATGCTCAAGGAATTGGTGCACATATTCATACCAAGAGTTTCCGCATGCAATGGGTGTTGCTCGCTCTACATAATACATCTTGATTTCTTGCTCCCAACCAACAAGTTGTTCTTCTTCCTCCTATGTGTCGACTACCTCAACTGCGACTCTGCAGAGACCATGACCCTTGATAGTGAAAACTGGGCCACTAGCTTGATGTCAAGATCATACTCTTGCAAGCCTATCATCCAATTCACACGTCATTCACCCACCTCTTGTTGTACGAGTAGTGAGCAGAATGTTGGGTGAGGCAGATAAACTATGCAATGGTTCTTTGGCAAGTAGGGCATGAAGTGTTTCACTGCCTTGTATACTACATATGCTTGTTTGTCAATGGCGGGGTAGTTGAGTTCAGGTCCTTGCATGCTTGTGCTCATGAAGGAGACGAGATGTTCATCGTTCAGCTCATCCTTCTGAGTGAGTACTACAACAAGCGAGTTGTGAGAGGTGAAGGTGTATAGCAAGAAATATTTGTTGAAATCTAGGCTGTAAAGTGCAAGTGCTTCTGCTATAGATTGCTTGATACAGGTGAATACATTGTTTTCCCTCTTGCCTCAGTTGTAGACAACATCCTTCTTTATCATGTCTTGCATTGGTTTCACTATCTGTGCATAGTCTGAGATGAACTTCTGGAGGAATTTTATCTTTCCCAAGAAGGATTTCATTACTTTCTTGTTAGCTGGGTGAGGGATATGTGTAATGTTCCGGACCCAACCCGGATCAACCTTGATACCACTTTTGGCAATGATGTGTCCAAGGAGGTTCCCCTCAGACACTACAAATAAGCTATTTTTGGGATTCAAGGAAATCTCATATTTCCGGCATCACTCAGATATTTTCATCAAGGTATACCACTACGCTCTGTCCAATGGGTCTACGGAAGGCGATATCCATGGCATGCTAAATGGTTGCGCCTTCATTCATGAGCCCAAATGGAATTCGTTTGTATGCGAATGTACCCCACTTGGTACAGAAGTTAGTTTTGAGTCGATTAGGCTTCGCTAGCTGGACCTAATTATATCCTAAAAACCTGTCAAGTAAGGAAAACATCTCTGACACAAATATTGTTTGTAAAATATGCTCCATAGATGAAATGAGGTAATTGCCATTGTCCGAGGCGCGGTTCAAGTTTCATAAATAACCACACAAGTGGATCTCCCTGGACTCCTTACATACAAGAACAAGGTTGGAAACCCATGTGGAATGACGAACTCTGTATATGATCCACGCATCCAACAACTTGGTCAACTCTTTTTGTATGAGGGGTTCAAGTGATGGATGTAATTCCCTCAACTTCTGCTGAAAAGGCTTGACCCCTTCTTTGGTTGGAATGACATGTTGTATTATTCACATGTCGTATGTTTTTAGATCATCATATGGCCACGTGAACACATCCAAGTACTATTTGAACAAGTAGACAAAGGCTTGCTGCTCTTTCTACGTGAAACACGTACTGAAATTGACAAACTTTGGATCTTGTTCCATTCTTAGGTTTATCTGTTTGTGGATCATGGTGGAGCTATGGGTTTTACTGTTCCTTGGCCCTTGAAATTGGTCCTACAAGTTATAGAGCTTTTCCAAAGATACCACACCCTTGGGGATGGTGTTTCCTTTCTTCTCATCAACCCTAGCTTGTAGATACTACTCGTGCTCATCTTCGTCAATCACTATGTCTTTGAAGACATCAATGTTGGCCATGAAATGAAGTATCTATTGATCATCATCAAAAACACATAGCTTAATTATGTTATCAGGGATAGAAGTCTTGTACAAAATTTCAACAGAAAATCTATCCCTAAGTGGTGACATTCTAGAAGATGTGTTTTCTAAAGCATTGGTAGCTGAATTATGTGTTCTTGGCATAACAATGATATTAAATGATTGGAAGTTAGATATCAGTTGCCATACTTCTTGTTGGTAACTTCTCAAATGAGGTGATAAATAGTGTATTGTGTTATGTACCTTCCATACCACTATTTTTGAATCACCTACCACTTTGAGTGCAACAACGTTGAGGCTAATGGCTTTTTGCAAACCCAACATGAGTGCTTCATATTCAGCAATGTTGTTTGTGAACTCGAACTCCAAGCAACTTGAGATCAAATGTTTCATGTGCTTATGGTTAATCAAGACACACTTAGCTCTAGAGCCATATTTTGTCTTTGATCCATTGAAGTACATGGTCCAAAACTCTTCTGTACATGAACCGTTTGATGCGCTTGTACTACTGCTATTGTTACTACTACTACTAGTGTTACAATGCGTTGTACAAGTTTCATTTCTATCAGTTGGGCAAGGAAGGAGACTCAACTGCATGTCTAGTGGGGTTGGAGGTGTCTGTGTGAGATAACACCCCAAAGTTATTTCCAAGAGGCAGTTGCCGAACATGAGTTCTGCGAAGTCCAACGATTCATTCTCACCATTTATGGGAGTGATGTTTTGCATCATATATATCTCGAATAACACCCGGATTTGATTTCTTTTGCCCTGACACAGAAGCCACAAGTGCGACCAATGTATAGCGAAGTATCCATTTAACTTGCTAGACCAATCTCTGCTGAGTAGTAAGCCATATGCTTCTGGTATGTCCACAACAACAATATTTATGCACTGGTGAATTCGCTCATCATGAGATAGTCATATGATCACATCCCGAAGTTCACTAATGGCTAGTACACATGTCCGATCGAGCTGGATGATTTATGTGGCTATCTTGCTCTATTGCACATTGATCTTCTTGGCAATGGAGAGAGGCATGACATTGGCTGATGTGCTAGAATCAACCAAACAATTGTGAACATTTTAGTTAAAAATTTCGAATGAAAGCAAGAATGGAGGGAAAACAGAGTTTTATTCTTCCATCCGGAGTGTGTTGAGCACATCTGTGAGTGAACCGTTAGATGTGCTTGCTCCTTTGTTGGTAGAGGCTAAACTATCTGCATATTTTTTCCCCAGTGCATGTAGCAAAATATCCCGCTGATTCTGAATCTTAGCCAACTCGAACAAACAAATGTTTTCATGAGTTTTCTTCATGTCTTCCATAATGTTGTAGTCAAGAGTAGGTAGACTCACCGAGGTTTCCGAGTTCAAACTGGTGTTCGTACTATCCAATGCAGTGTTATTTAGTTTGCTGCTCATGGACATACTCATGTCCATCCCTGTCTTCCCGGGCTTGCTTTGTGTTTTCTACTTTTGTACGGATGGTGGATCAACCTTCCTCAATAGTTCAAGATTTTCTCGCATTTCTCCAAATGTACGGGGAGCCCCTTGACTCCTGAGATTGTATCGACCATTTTTATTTTTGGGCTGCTTCTCAGTGTTTATCTTCTACGCTACTTGCGAGCACTGATGCATGTTGATTACCTACCTAGTGCTAGGTGCCTCATCAGATGCAGCATCTTCGTCATCGTCTGTGTGTCTCGATTGGCACTGCGAAGTGCTCACTACGTTTAGTGCACGGTAGCATACTGGGCCTGCAACTCATTTTGATTCCAAATATGATCCTTCTGGTTGACCGTCTTCATGGAAAGAGAAAAATTCATTATTCACGCACTGTTCTCACTAGAATACTAAACTAGAGATCTACACAGTTTTCGTCGGGAAGCGGTTGCTCCTGATGACATGCTTCCCTTTTGTTGTCTGGGCAACCGACTACTCGCAAATGTGTCGACCGTTTGTTGTTTGAGCTGAGACACTTCTGTTGTCAAGTTCTTGACAAGATGAGTAAGGCTTTCAATATCATTAGTTTCCTTGTCTTTACCCTTTCTCGTTGTAGCCTGAGGCTTCCTGCTCGAATCTCTAGAGTCATGTCTTGGTTCATCATACTTGATGACTCCAATCGCGCACAGGTCCTTCTCTACAACGATTTCCTCTTTGTAGTTTTCTAGTAATGTTGGTTTTGCAGCTCGCTTGACAATATCTGCAACCTTGGCAGTGTAGACGTGTAGTAATCAATAGTGATGGAGTAATGAGGCTTTGTGTTTGCTACAAACTTGTTCAATCTATGAAGAAACCTCTTATTGAAGTATCTTACCTTTTCTTTTGCCTCCATCTTCAGGCTGCCCAACTCTCTCAGCAACATGGTTGTGGTCTTGTCATTAGCAAATTTTTCCAAAAACATGTGTTTGAACATACTCCAGTTATGGATGGATTTGAAAATAAGGTTGTGATACCATACTGTTGTGCAGCCATCCAAGGTACATGGGAATAGTCTGCATGCAACATCGTCGTACTATAACTCAAGTGTCTGCAGTTGTAGGTAGAAGTTGTCCAAGTGATCTTCTGCCTTCACCTCTCTTTCAAGGTCATACTTGGTGAGAATTCTCTCCGAACGCTTTGGCATATTGTGCAAAGCACCCAAGAGAGCCAATAGTCCTTGAGTCATCCATTCCAAGTTTTGGTCAGCCATGTCTTCTTCTTCTTCGTCCTCCTCATCTTCTTCAGAATTTGACGGTTCCAGCTCTGATTCTGTTGGTTGGTCTCCGCCTCCTCCACTGCCTTCCCCTCCACTTCGTGTATCTAAATATGAGCCCAAGACCACGAGGGTGTCTCGTTCTCCCTATTGGAAGACTGGAGGTACCTCTCCATTCTCAACAGCTTCTGTCAGATCTTCAAGTGTGGAAAAAATGGTTTCTTCCATTGATGATACAATAACTATTGTGGGACCTAGCTTTGTTGATGCATATGGAAGAGCTTGTATTCCTAAGATTAATCTGACATCTTTCACAAACTGACAGGTGATGGGACAAACAGAGCGGAGGTGCTGATATGAAATTTCGTGTTCATGTCTGGTAGGTGAGGAGTAACCAACTTCAGAGTTATGCATAGGTAAGAGGGAGTGCGAGTTACTGCCTTGACCAGATGATTAATGACTGGGGGTGAGAAGACATTCAGCCATAAACAACTAGCGTCCCTCCTTCTAGCGCCAGAAATGTTGATGGTGCTAGACCCGCCAACATTCGGGGGATCTCCCCGGTATGAAGTCGCAACTAGATCTCACACCATTTAGTGTAGCAGTCCCATTTGGTATGATGGCACGATTTCCACTATTTTAAAGGTTTGCCTTATCTCTTTCTTGTTAACACATAAGAGTAGTCTTCTTTGTCTTCGAACAACGAGGGTTGCGTGCGTGGTGAGTGCCCAAGGTTACTTGTGTTAAGGTTCTTTCACCACAGACGGAGAGGGTGGAAGTGAGTCTCAATTCAAAATGGAATAGTCCCAACTTTGTTAGAGACATGCAACACAATAGGACATGCACAAATTCCGGTGGAGTCGTCCACACGAATGTGTTAGTCACAAACACACAGTGAACAGATAGCGCGTACAACACCCAACAGAGTAGTCCACATGAGTGTGACATTCATTATAACAAGTTTATGGAAATGGTTTTGTCGATTGTGCAATAGGATATCCCATACAGGCGAGACAATGTTAATAACTTATACAACACATTTTCGCAAGCATATGTATTAGAACAATCAAAATACTTCAATTCTTTTAACACAGGTTAAAGAAACATGCATTACAAGTCTCCAAATAATAATATTACAAAGAAATACAATACCTGTGCGAAAACATGCTGGCTTGTTATCAGGATTTTCAATTAAGCAAAAGTTCTGAGACACATCGGTACACCATACATCACTAACCCTGATAGTGGGGCGTTGGAGCCACTGCTCACTCCTCAAAGAAAAGACTAATGACTCTCAAGGCTATGTGGGACATGCAAAGGTGAAAAAGTCCTTTGCATGTACAAATGAGAGGTATTTATAGGCAAGGGTAAAACTGGCCCTTATGACTGTTCAACTTTTCTCATGACTATTTGACTTACATTACACTTCAAATTTACATGACTCTTCATATTTACATGTGGGTCTCTTGGAATTCCATGTTACATTACATTGATTACAACATTTTGGCCCACAATATTGATGTGGCTGAGATGACTCATGACATGAATCGACACGACAAAGCTAGTACGTTCATGTTGGTGGTGGTGTGCATGTCGAGTTGCAGCGTTGCTGAGTGATGGCTGTGCTCTTGGCGTATCATAGCTTCACCTCCGCATGACAAGGTGTGTAGAGTCTTTGATGGTCATGGTGTTCACTTAATGTTGCACCTGTATGTCTCTCCTTCGCTTGTACTTTGGCATGCTCCATGTGTTCGTCCGTTCGCGGACAAGTCTCCTTGCATGCACTCGTTGTTCATCCCATTTGTCATCGCGCCATGTCTCATACATGTAATTGTATCTGTAATTACTGATGAAGAGATGACATCAAATTTAGAAATATCCTAGTCTACCATGATGCATTGTTTTTTGCTTTCGGATGCAAGTGACCAGGAGAGAGGACAATGCTTTGAAACTTCATAGAGAACATTTCAAGCCGAGGCGCGGGCTCAGGGCACTATCCATGAAATTTTTTTAGAGGTCACTGGGAGGATAAGATGGGAAATATGGATCAGCAGTGACTGTCTATGGGATTTGGCTCAGTTGGAGGGAAGATATGCATAATTTTTTCAGGGACACAGTGTAGGAAGTAGAGGGAGACTCATAGTGAAAATTACGCAATTGCTCCAGGGAGCTGGCAGTAGGTTGTGGGAGTTTGTTGGCAAAAATTGTACAATTTCTCCAGGGAGATGGCAATGGGTTGTGGGAGAATGCTGGAAAAAAGTAGGCAAAGTTGGGAGGCTAGCCTGTAGGACATCCTTGCGCAGTTTTCTGAGCTAAGCGAGATGTTGGGCAGCTCAGAGACTACTCATGAAAACTATGCAGTTTCCAGGAGGAGAAACAGGCCGACTGACAGGGTGACTGGCTGGAAAATCTGTGAAAATTTTGAGGGTAGTGGAGTGATAGGCAATGGGTGTCTATCGGGCATGTCTGCACATTCTCTTTAGTCAACGGAAGTGGGAATGCCTAAAATCTTCTACACAATTTTTTGGGGGAGTGAAGCTTGGGGTCACTGCCTTGTCAAGCTCTCTGGTTGACTTGCTGAAGTCTTGGTGGTTTTTATTGCGGGAAGTGTATATTGAGATGGATTACTGAGAAGATTTTGTGTTATTCTGGGTGACAGTCAGTCTAGTCAATTCTAGGATTGCAGAGTGCAGACTATCTGTGAGGCAGCCTCAAGCTCTCCGTAATTCTGGGCAGTAGTACATGTTCACTAAGGGCTGAAACTGCGCAGTGAAGCTTAGTGGAGGTCCATCTTTTGCAGTTGGTCAGTTAACATAGCTTCAACAAAATGACTAAGTGTGTGAACGATTGACTTCGTACATACATGACCTTGCGAACGCACACTCAACATGAATTGAAGAAAAGACACCTTGAACCATGAAGAAAACATACACTCATTATGATTGACCAATGGTGCGAGCGACAAGCATGACACTTGCCATAGATCCTTCAATGATTGTGACAACACTTGTGTGACAACGCATAAAAATTTGTGTGTGAGTGCGACGAGTGTTTACATAGCAAGTACAACTTGTACACACGAAGATGGACTTTGTGCATGGCCAGAACATGGTTGCAAGCATGAAATTGTGACCAACATGCAAAAAGATGTCCGATGAATGGTCAAGAAAGGATGGTGCAAAGGCACAACATGAGCTCATGGGATGAGCTTGAGTGCTTGCAAACATCAAGGAAAAACCTAAGGAAGGCTCCGAAATTGGATGAAGGCCATAATTTTGGAGGTTGTTGCAACCGCTACAATAGATAGATAGGCTCCTTAAACTTTCCAAAGATGATTGTTTCAATTGTTATTTGCTTTTGCGCTTGTCCTTCACATTAGCTATGATACCATGTTAAAATTCACACTTATCTATCTTGTTTCAATTACTTTTAACCCAATTCAATTCTTTAGTTAGCAATATTTTCAATAATAAATAATATTTCTAACAGTAATTGAAGGTAGAACAATAAATTCAATGACAAAGGAGACAATCAACACATCAAAAAGAGACAACGGATTTAGTCAAATACCAAGGAAATATCCACTATGGGGAAAACCCCTTGAAATTATTCTTCTTATTAGATTGCCATAAAATGTTTAGTAGAGATTACAATGAGCCCAATACAAAATCATCCAGCAAAATTAACACAACAACATTTAGAAATATGTTCCTAGCATCAATATAGATCATAGAAAACCTTTCCTGTCTTTGGTCAACTATGGTCAAATGTCAAAATTCAACCCTAAAGCCCAAGCAAATGGAGGAATAAGGATGTTTGTGGTTGAGAACTTCCAACTATATGGTTGAGCCTACAAGTCTACAGTTATAATCTAAATTGTCTGTGTGCAGCTTGCGATCGGAAATCAAAAGCCTAAAACATGTGTGAGCTTCAGACCCTGCAATCTCATACGTGTATGAACCACTTTCCTCGACCCAACCTTAGACTTGTGAGAACCAATAAATGAATAAGAGAAGAAGAAGATGCTTGGTGATTTCCAAATGCACTTATAGTCACTTGTTTTTATAGGCTTCCAAGTGTGTCCATTTTCTTGTTAGGGTTGACTTGATCAAATGTGCATATGTGGGTTTTTCTCCAAAAGTGCACCTTCCTTTGTCTAAATTGAGTGTTTTAATAGTTAAAATTTGTCCTCTTGAAACGAGGAATCTTGTTCCATGGTTAGAATTTGTCACTAAGCTACCAAATTAACATGTTATAAAGCTCCAATAAGCAATATGGTGTTCATGGTTTCAACAATTTGGTATGATGTAAATGTTGCATTGAGTTGTGCTATAAAGCTACATGGGAAGCATGTTTTGCTAGTTATAAGCATCATTGAACACTAAGGATGGCGTTCCCCTAAGAGGGAGGGGTTTTTAACAACCCCTAGTTTATTTTCCATGTAAATAAATTAAGACCAAGGTAATGGGACACATATTCCAAGCTTAATGATGGGAAAAAATTATAGTGGGCATCACTTGTGGTTTAGTAATGGATATGCAAATTGGAAAAGGAAAAGAGACAATATTTTTATTTTTATTATAAAAATAAAGGAAAATAGGAGAAAACAAAGTTGAAGAGACACAAATTTACATGCATGTGAAATTAGAGGAAAAATGAAGAAAAAATGGGACATCAATAATAAAAAGGCATAAGAGAAACGTTTCACAACTTTTGGCTTAGATTTTGGTCATTACAACTTTTGGTTCATCTTTTGGCTCATATTTTGGTCATTACAACTTTTGGTTCAGCTTTTGGCTCAAGTTTTAGTCATTACAACTTTTTAAAAGTTTAGATTTTAGCTCTTGTTCATTCTCTCATATTATTTCACACTTAGAGAATTCTTGGAGCATCCTTGGAGCATTCTAGAAATCATTTGGATTGGAGAAAGAAAGCGAAGTAAAACAAGGGATCGTAAGGAGATAATTGGATCAACAACTACAACACGATAACTTTGCAGAACAAGTTGCATGTGTTATTTTCTTGTTGTTTTCTGGATGCATGGTATATGCATGTGGTCCCTTAGTTATGCATTGTCATTTTCATGGATATTTTCCTGGATTGAAAGTGGTTTCAACCTTTCGCTTCCATTTCCTAGATAGCCATGGTTGTAGTGGGTTTCCCATTTAGTTTTTACGATTGGTTCTTAGGTTTCCTATTGTTGCGGGTTGGAACAAATTCTCTAGAGTGCTGAAACAACTTGGGTTCCCTGGAGGTTGTGGGTTTATTTACTAATCCTTGGAGCCTGTGGGTTGGGAAAAATTCTCTAGAGCCTTGAAACAAATCAAGTTCCCTAGAGGTTGTGGCTTCAGTTACTAGTTCCCAGATCCCTAGAAAATTTGGGTAGAGTCAAATCTGGTAAATGTTAGTGATTTATATAATGTATAGGTGAGATCATTGTGCTTGAGGGTTGAGGTGGATTTCCCTCTAGAAGCCCTGGTTGATTCTATTTTGGTTTACCCCTTATGATCCCACATTCATGCTTGGAATATGGTGTGGGGATGATCAGTTGAAAGAGAGATTTTGGTTTAGCCAATCTATGGTCAGGTGGTATGTGGAAGTCCTTGATTTGGTTGGAATTTCCATATGTTAATATGAGTTATTTTCCTATTGTTATCTATGAGCACTTGTACTGGTTATTATGGTGATCTTATGGCTAATTTGTCATAGTTTTTATTTTGGTTATGTGTTGGTTATATGCATGGTTTTATGACGCACTATAGCTATGGCTCTTGCTCATAATATGATAATTTACTAGATGGTTGATGAATGCATCGACTAATAAGTGTTATTGCAGCTAGCTAGAGAGGGCATATAGCCTTCTTGGTGATGCTTAGATGAATTTCAAAATTTTATGATCATATATGCATTCATGAACTATATCTTATATGTTAAATATATGTTTGACGAAATGTCTATTTGGTATTAGGCATGTAATGGTCAAGTTTTGATTATTTATCATTTTTATCATGATTTATATGATTTTGGAAAGTTACATGTAGTTATGGGTAGTGGTATGGAGGCTAGCCTAAAAAGTGGCATAGATATTGCGACCACATGCATTGAACATGGAAATTTTGGTCATAACGACATGGAGACAAGCATATGGGTGCGATTATAGCCTCCCAACCGCATGCATGAAGTGTGATGGGTGCGACTAGGGAGTAAACTTAGTGAAAATTAGTTCCATCTCAGGGATTGGTCAATTGGGGTGGTTGGTAGACTCTTGAATGATTTGTAATCTATGAGGGTTGTTATTTTACTTCCATTTTGTAGTCCCTACTTCTGTAACTAGAACTTGGAGTTTGGATTATATCATTGTGACTCTCAACTCATGTTTACCTTGGAGAGCTTGTAAAAATGGGGAAATTTTGGAGGGGTAGTTTACACAAGTCTCCAAAGGTTGAAATCAAATTTGAAGACAAAGATGAAGGAACAATTAGAATTAACTACTATTATAGGTTGTTGTGATGTTTAGGAAGAAGAAAATAATGTATTGAAGGTTCAACATCGCCAAACATTGAATCCTCCTCCAAAGTAGAATATATCTAGAAAATCTTCAAGGAAATACATGTATCAAAGTACTTCTTTTGGTCATTAATTCTTATGTATAAAATTTGGACATAAGGCTAGGGACTGTAGAGCCTATGAGAGAGATGGTTATAAAAATTTTATAAGCAATTTTGTAGGAAGATTGGATTCATATGGATTTAATGGCAGAAAGTATATTTCAATTGATCCTCCATTGAAGTATTATGCAAGATTGTTTAAATGCCAAAATTTCGGTCACAGTCCGCAAGAATGCAATGTAAAGTTCCCTAAGAAAAATAGGGAAGAAAAGGATTCTATGAGGCAAGGAGAAAGTCACATTATGATTTGGAGAAGAAAACAGGTTGAGTCAGATGTTGAGCCTACCTTCAGTATTGAAGGCTTAGATATGAGTAAAGTATTCAAGGTAGCTAAAAATTAGTGATTAATCACACGAGCTCATGAGATATCAAATTGCGTTTTGTCATAACTTCTTGTACATTCTCCATAGATGTTATGATCCTTTAAGGAGTTTACATCTTGAATTTAAATATACAATTCAAGGATTGAATCCCTAGAGTTGTAATATAAGTGTCTTAAAGGATTTGTATATGGTACTTTTTTTAATTTTTTTCACCACCTAGGTTTTAGAATTTGATGTAATCATTGTCAATAACAATATAAGGATTTATTTGGAGAATATTTCTATATTAATCCATATATGTACCGTAGCTTCATGAAATAATTTACGTGATATTTAGAGAGACTTCCTTTTAAGAAAATATATATATCTATATATAATATATTCTAGGGTTAAATACTCTGATGTGCTTTTCTTATTCTTTTTTTCATATAATCTAGTATAGTGCCACTTGTTAGATTTTTTGTGTGGATAGATAACTAATTAAACTCTTCTAAAAATATAAGAGGAGATGCCTACATGCTACATAGTTGTAAATATTTTGGCTTCAATAAAAGAAAAGTTGGTCTACTTTTGTTGAATCTTGATCTCTTGAGCTACCCAATTTTGATCAATATCCTTCACTGTACAAAATATTTTGGCATTTGAAGTGGTGATATGCTTCTTAGTGGTGTGCTAGGGGACTAGACCTTATAATGTTACTCTTAGAATACTTCAAGCCATAAAAAAAATTATGTATAACATCATCCCTAGAAAATGTACTTGCAAATTTATTGGAAAACAACTAAAAATAAGAGGTACCTAATTGTTGCACTGACATTCAAAAACAAGAAAAACTTTGTCATCTCCTCTTATAAAAATATTTTCTTTTGAGTCAAATATCTTGGTGTAGCATAAAAAAACACAACAATGAGAAAAACTGCAGATAGAGGCTATTAATATATAGTTTTTGGATATATAGCTTTATATTGTTTGCTTTAAAAAGCCTTAATTTCAAGTGTAATGTCACAAAGAAAGGAGAATATTTAGTATTCAAATAAAATAAGTATAAAATTGTATAATATATGGATCTAGATAAACATGATAATGCATATGCACACCTTGTTGTAGATAAAAATTTGAAAAAGGACTGTCAATAGTCTAAAACCTACCTCAACTTTTCAATGAAAGATATGGACAATGATAACAAAACTAAAGCTACTTGCAATGGATTGTATCTTACATAGAGTCCTAATCACTAAACCAGGAAGCATGATTATTCTCAACATAAAAAGTTAAATAGGGAGAGACAAGGGTCCTCTATTACTACAACACTTGCAAGAACAAAAGGATCTTAGTTGCCAAATTATTCAGTATAGAAAGGCTCAAAACATAGTAGCTACAACCCACAAGAGAAGCTAAAAAAATAGTCATATGCCTAGTTAAAGGTATCACTTGGAAGAATATTTCCACTATAGCTTATATTTTGAGAGTCCCAACTCCTTATAAGGTGATGAAAATGGCCATAGAGATGTCAGTAGGAAGAGAAAAATATTTGTTTGGAATGGGAGAGGGATCGTCATCGTTGTATGGGTGTGAAGGGAATACAATTCAAACTTGGTGTGAAGGAATTGCTAGAGCCCATTTTGCAAATGACTGTCTCAACTCTAATGTTTCCCCTCTACAATCGATAGAGTTCCCCAAGGAATCTGATAGGCCCACCACAAGCCTCCTCAACAGTCATAGGTTGTCTATGTCATCTCCTTTCTGCTCTAGTCGCCCTCCTCTAGCTTATCCTTTGACCTCCTCTTCCATTGTCTTTATGACACCTTTCTCTCTTCCAATACCAACTTGCAACTCATAGTCCTCAAATATATCTGGTAGACAACATACAAAAAGTCTATTAGGTAGTTATCCACATGTAGTTATATTATGCAAATTCATCTAGTAGGCTAGACAACATACAAAATTTTTGTGAGGTAGTTATCCACGTGGAATTCTATTGTGCAAAGGATGCAATAACATATTAAATTTATGGTCTAATTAGATGTATGAAAATTTGTTTATTTATTTATATTTATATTTAAAAATAATATTTGTTTTTCAAAATTAGACATTATAGCTTGCATTGGTCAATGTCAAACGATTAGTTTTAATAGGAAAATTGATTGCTATATTCCTACCTTGATAAGACCTAATAATAAGAACATATATTAATTTATGCAAAATCTATGAATTTTTTGAAATATATAGTCTTTTTGACCAAAATATGTGTAAGCGTAAGTAAGTTAGATCTCAAAGGTTCATGGTAAACATCATAGAATGTTCATATACTTACAAGTGAATGACACAAATATAAAAAAAAGACATGGACTATTTACAAGGTTAGTAGGAAACCTATTATCAGTCAAGCACTTTTTTTACTTGGAATGAGATATTGGAAACCTCAAAGTACTTTCCCACATTTCATGGATAGTAAATTGGATAAATAATCAATTTTGACTATGGGACCTTACCTTATTAAGTCCCAAAAAAATGCAACTTCTTATATATATACTTACAAGTGAATGATACAAATATAAAAAAAGACATGGTCTATTTACAAGGTTAGTAGGAAACCTATTATCAGTCAAGCACTTTTTTTACTTGGAATGAGATATTGGAAACCTCAAAGTACTTTCCCACATTTCATGGATAGTAAATTGGATAAATAATCAATTTTGATTATGGGGCCTTACCCCAAGAGAATTTAAGAGAGCCGAATCCATGATTAGCAAAAGCTAGAAACAATATCAAAGAACTTCACGTCTAGCTCTAAACCACTTGAGCAAACGCTTGGGGCTATCGGTTAAGAACTTTTACATTCACATAATATCACATTAATTTTACATGAAATGATTTTATTTTTTAAATGCAACTCAATGTATACATAATAAAAAATTATTATGGTCCCAAAGTATGCCATAAAACTTCTTCTGCTTGGCTAAGAGCTCATCTCCCTTGGATGTAAGGAAACATGTTAATGGCTCAAGTTCTAGAGGCATATAGTAGGAGTAAAAGCCTACCCCCTTATGCACCACCTGCGAGTAATTCCAGGTGGCGTGGTTTTCCTTGAATAACAATGATGAGTAAACCAAAAAAATGCAACTTCCAACCTTATTAAGTTCCAAAAAAATGTAACTTCGTATATATATAACCAAAAAAATCGATTGGAATCCTATGTCATATTCTATGAGGATATAAATAAATGTGGATGCATTGTTCAAAGGATTGAAGCCATATTAAGTTGTAGTGATGGGTGTCTTATATTTATTGAAGATATGTGTGGTTAAAATGATAAAGCTAGTCATCGCTATTCAATTTTTATTTGATAATCACCCATTGAATAGAAAAAGTTTCAATAATAAATGAACAAAGAAGCTAATTGCTAAATGGAAATGGTAATAAAATGGTTGCAATGCACTGTAGATCACTTTGAGAGAGATATTGGTGGAGGTGTACGTGTGAAAAATAATGTGGGCTTTCCAACAATCCTGGTAGTACTGAGGTTTTCAAACTTCAATCCTGTGATATTTTAAACCTTGAGCCATGGGTTGGTCACTCATAAATGTATGAAGAACTTAAAATCGATTTAACATTTTATGATTTGAAATATAAATGGTTACACCATCATAGACCTATTATTATAGTTTCGAAAGAAGTGGAGTCAAAGGCGGTTCAATAAATATCATTTTATTTGAAGAATAAGCAAAGGATTCATTCTAGTTTGAGAAAAATCATAGTCAAAAGTGGTTCAAAAACTATCATTATGTTTTCAGAAAAGGTAGAGGATTTTATAGTTTTGAATTTGCTCAAAAAAATTATCTCAATAACTTGAAGAGTTGATTCTAGACAGATGTTTCACACGACCATTTAAAATAAATGTTGTATTTCAACTAATTTGAATGGCGACCTAATGAAAAAGAAGGACATACACCCTTATGTGATAGATTTACTTGTTGCAGTAACATTGTTAACTAAGGTTATGTGAGAAAGTTATAAAAATCCCCTTTCTTCTACTAGTGACAGGCTAACAACAATAAATAATATTTTAACCCTGGCTATGCCTATGCTAATGTATTAAATCTAAATCTACAAAATGTTAACCATTATTAGAAATTTTATAAGTATAGAATTTGTAACAACATAAAACATAAAATAGCCATGAAACGCATTTATAAATGTTGTTTTTATTATAAAATAAATAGAAGTACATACACCCCGTGGAGTAGAATATACCAACTTGGTTCGCTATGTTCCTCGTGGGAGGGTTCTTCTTTGTCCCTTAGCTTAATGTTACAATGACTTTCTTTTCTCCTAGTATGCAAGTGGATAGAAGTGGAGATGAACTTAGGCGGAGAGCTCAAATCCCTTCAGAACATAAGTTTTATGATGAAAAATGGTCACAGTTAAAATGGTGAAGAAAAATATATTTATTTATAATAAAATGTTATATTAGTCTTAATATGGTCAAATAATAAAATATTTGGTATACCAAATCAAGATCTAACCTTTATGAGTATTTTATTATTTTTAGAAAGAAAAGTATTAAAGAATTGGTCAATAATCTTTATTTAGTTAACTCAAAACATAATGATTAATTGAGCTAATTAAGAAAAGTGGGTGACATAATTAATAAATAAATAAATGGTTTTATTAAGTATTTATAGGTGATATGGTCAAATGATTTAGAAATAATTAATAAATAATTATTTCCTAAGAAGAAAAACTGAAATGAATAAAATAATTAATAATTAATAATTAATTTAATTATTCTTATGGAAAACAAATGATGAAAATAATTTTAATTATTTTCAAATAAATGGATAAAAATAGAAAACAACATGAAATTAGATGAATTTATGGATTATTTCTATATGGGTAAAATATATGACAATAATATGAAATTAAATAAAGTTTCGGGTTATTTTCACATGAGTAAATTAACTAAATGGAAATAATTTAGGAAAAGTGGTTCAATAAATAATTTGCTACGGTGAAAGTAGGTTTTAATGTGTAAAACTCATACTATATGATGCATTTCGATCAACCTAGTGAAATGGCTAAGTGATCACTTTTTAGGAAATGACCTATGGTATTAGCACATGGTATTGACCCATGCTATTCATGTGGAATATAGCCTACTTAAAAGAGGAAATTAAACCAACCTAGATCAATCTTACTAAGCGCTGAGAGGGATCAAACTATCCTTGGTAGATCTGAAGTTAAGATTGATCTAGGATGGTTTAATTTCCCCCTTAAATAGGCGATATTCGACATGAATACCATGGGTTCTCAATACCATGGGCCAATACCATAGGCCATTTTTTTTTGTTATTTTTTTATGAAGTTAAAATGTTTACATTACATTAATCTTTTTATTTGTTTTTATTTTTATTTTTATATAATTTGACTTGGTCAAAGTGTTAAACATTATATTACAACATCTGTACCATACTAGGTTGGGGAGCGGCTCTTTGGCGCAATAACATCCACTAGGGATCAAATTTGAAAAGAAAGGTTACAGTTCAATTTGAAGGGTTAACTTCATTTTAGTTTTTCATATTGACAAGTTAAAATAAACTATTCTTTTCGTGTAAATATGAAAAATAATTTTAAATTTCATATATATTTCACATATCACACCTTCTACTGTGTCAAGTTGTGCATATTAAAAATATTCTCTACAAATCTAAATTCTAGGTGCACTTAAACAAGTACACATAGATGACAATAGTTGGCGAGTATTACAATCTATACATAAATCATATAAAGGAAATTTAATAGGTCCATTTGGGTACACTCTATCTATGAATAAGATGGAAGGAATTAAATTGGACATTTACTTATAATCTATATAGGAATCATATGGAGGAAATTCAATAGCACACATTTACTCTTTCATCTCATGGACATCATTCACCAAATATTAATGAAATTGTTTTTCTTTTTTACAAGATAATAGCCTCAATCATTCAAACAATTGCAATGAGTTCTTTAATACAATCAAAATATAGTATTACTTTATGCATATGTTTATAATCTCAAATAAAGAAAAAAGCAACAACTATTTAAAACCTCTAGCAATACACATTTTCATAAAAAAAAAATATAAATTATAAGAATATTTTGGCATAATAATTATATGGCTAATGATTAGTGTGCATGCCCACTATGGTTCCTCACACCATTTTCTAAAGAACATAGAGCTAACATTATTTTATGTAAAACAAATGAAGGAATACTGCTTATTTAGCTTTTAATTTCTGATAATAAGGAATCATAACTACATTGAATAATCCTTGATTCCTAATTTCTATTTCTATGTCTTCATATTAAGTAGGAATAAAGAAGACATGCATGTAATATTCATAAATGAAAAAAACTAAAGAAGGTAGTAAAAGAGGGGTAGGGAGTTAGAGCATTTGCATTTGTAAATCTAAGAAACAAGACATTAGGGAGATGATCCAAATTGGATCTAATTCCATATTGAATCATTTCTCCTCTATGAAAGAAAAAATATTCACCACAACTAAAGATTTTGATCTTCAATCCCCACTACAAAGATGTGATTTCAATAAATAGACGATACACGGATACATGATTCTATTACATATAAATGATAACATTTCCTGTTTTGAACCATCATGAAATGGAGAAAAATTGTTAACATTTTTTTATTGTTATGATATATAGAAAAATGATTAATAAAGAAAAAATTATAAATATAATGACAAATAAGACATTATGAAAATTTCCTTACCCTTCGATCGAAAATATATGAAACAATTTTCATTTCAAAGTTGACAAGTAATTTTATATTTAAATTTTCATTTGCATGGCAAATAATTGATTCCCCTCTATGACAGGCTAGAGAGCTCTTGAAGAGCAATGACAACTTCAAATTTGAACTGTAAGTTCCACGAAACAACTTTCTACAATATAGACTATAGCATTTCCCATATGCATATTAGTTCTTGTCAACCATTTAAAAGATGACATAGTCCACTACTACTGCAACACTTTCAGGAAGTGAGGGATCTCACTTTGCCAAACTATTCATCATAAAAAAACTCAAAATAGAGTAACTACTACAAATTACAAAGGATTAAAAAACATAGTCAAATGCCTTGTTAGAGGCATGGCCTCTAAGCATCTTTCCACTACAAAATATGTTTTTGAGAGTCCCAACTCCTTACAAGGTGGTGACAATGGCCACAAAATTGTAAGCAACGTGAGCCAGCTATGGGTCGAGAGTGGGAGAAGGATCATCATGCTTACATAGTTGGAAAGGGAATTTAATACAATGTTGGCTTGGGGAAGGAATTGTTGAGACCATTTTGTAATCAACTCTCTTAACTTCAATTTGGCCCCTTGTAATTGGTAGAGTCACTCAAGGAATCTGAGAATCTTGTCAAAGGCCTCCTCAACAGTTTGAAGATCGTCTACATCATATCCTCTCCATTCCACTCTCGCTCCTCTAGCTACTTCTATCGTTGGATTTACAAAAATATTTCTCTCTTCTGATGCCATCTTACAACTTGGGGTATGCCAAATTAGAACTCATAGTTCTTAGATATGCCTGGCATACAACATAAAAAATTTCTTGGAGGTAGTTTTATCCGCATGAAGTTATATTGTGTAAATGCATTGATTAGGCCAAGACAACATGCATAAAAACTATGAGGTAGTAATCCACATGGAATTCTATCATGCAAGGGCTACACTAACACATTTGATGAGATTCTATTATGCAAAGGCTAAAATAACACATTCAAATTATTGTCCAATTAAATATTTGAAAAATGTTTTTTTCGTAAGTTGTGTGATCCTTGAGATGACTGCATGCTTAACCTTTGGTTTGAGAAACTATGACCGAGGGGCTTCTAAACCATCAAAATCATCCAAGGATTGCACCCGAATCGGTCCACACCAATCGTTAACGTGGTTGGATTTTCAAACCGGTAGCCTTCACATCATGGAGTGCCTTAACAATACACCCAATCACCATCTGTTATACACCCACTCGACTTGAAAAATGTTTTTTTTTAAATATATTGAAAAAAAAATAAGTTTTTTTGTCAAAATTAAACATTACAAATTGTATTTCTCATTAGTGAGCTAATAGTGATCAACAAACAAATTTTTTGCTAAAATCATGCCTTGAAAAACACTAACAAGTCACAATTTTAGTTAAATGTTTTGGTTATTGTTTTAAAATAATCACTTTTACAAGATTCACATATCATTATCTATGACCAATATCATAAATAAAATTTAACAAATAAAGTTGTCCATCAAATAGAACTAAATACTTCCTCTCATCATCATTCTTCTTTGAACATGTCAAAACACTCTATACTATCGACTGTAATCACTGATTGCAATGCATTATCAATTAGTTATCACCATTGCTAGAAATCCTAACAAATCACATGTCAAAATCACCATCAATAATCACTCACAAGAACACGCTTTTTCATCACTAATCAATTTTTTATTTTTATATATGTATGGACATGAACAATACTTAATAAAAATGACCTTCCACCGGCATTCAATACCATCATTATTTTTGGACCAATTAACAAATAACATTGAAATTTTAGACAGTAATAAAAAACATTTTAATAAACAATTTTCTACAGAATTCACCATCTTTTTTTTGGGCAAATTGATAGATGGCATCTGGTAGATATGGATAATTTTTTCCCTTCAGACATGGCGGTGGTGGTAGCGGAAAATAGTTCACTTGAATCAAGAAAAGGGCAGTGTCAATATCTCTTCAGTAATCAATGTATCATACCAGCCTAAAAATTAACTGCAGAGTTTTCCAACCGATTCAAACAACGAGATTTTTCTCTATGGTTTCACCCTTATCTTGTCTGGATAGAGGCTTATGCAACATTAATGAGCTCTTGCATTGATTATAAGTAGCCGATAGTTTCCAAATTCCATGCAGAAGAAAACTCCTCGTCAAAATACATGTCTTGGTCGATAAAATCCCTGTTCCTATAATATTGCACCTGGCTCACTTCACAGACATCTTCATCGGATGCAAACTGCTGATAGTTTTCAATATCGTCCTCAAAGTGCTATTTCACCCAGAAATATATGATTAAGAATCTCCAAGGCACTCTGACATTTCCTTGGGACACTGCATGTCTTTGTTCTGGAAGTCTAGAACAAAGCTCAGACGAATGTCGAGGTTGTCACTTGAAGCCTCCACAAGTAAAACAGATCAACCCTTGAGTCTGAAGCGAGGGTTTTCCCTTCTTTGCTGCTAGAAATATCAGAGGACACTGAATTATCCCCCGAGTTTGAAGACGCTCAGGAAGTGAAACAAGTCGTGCCCATTTCTTTCTCTAGGCTTTTCATGACATCATTTATTGGCTCCTCACTAAGAGCAATTTCCTCTTTGTTGGAATTAATGAAGAAAGTTAAACTTAGATTATTGTTATGATGATGATAGGATTGAGACTCTAATCCTAGATCTCAGATCCTGTTATTTAGGGAGTGGTTGAAACCATCCCGTTAATGTGAGAGCCTATATGTACTAGGTTCCCCTGATTGAATAATGGTGTTTATTGTGTGTAGTGCTTGGGCACTCTCCAAGTATCTCACTTGGAGAGCCATTTAATTAGTAGAATATCGATTTTTATCATGATATCAGAGATTCAGGTTGTCAATCCTGTAAGCCGAGTTGAGAGCGCAATAGAGGTGAAATCGTCAATTGGATTGGAGAGCTAAACACGCCGACCCCACTGTGGAACTATGCACATTTTTTATTTTGTCAGTCATCGCAGATTTGAAGCGTACAGTCACGAAGGTCTTCACGAATGCATGGTGTATATTCGCGGCGACCCTGTTTTAAACAAAACCTACGTGTTTTCTTTTGACAACATATTTGAAGTGCAGCAATCCAAGTGTCAAAGGATCTCTGCCAACGATCTCTGAAACAAATCGATCAAGCAATTTTCCATCTGCTGCGTAATCTGCTATCGACTGCTAACGGGAGAAGTCAAGAGTCATATTTGCTTCTCAAAGAAGCAATAAAATAGCGCTCACTGTAATGTCCACGAAGCATCTAAAGGCTTCAGCTTCGTAATTCTTTAAACAATTTTCAAAGTCAATAGATAATCATGTAAGCAAATTCTTCAGCATTGCTGGTGGAGAAGCCGATTTACAAAAAAAAAGAGGATAATCATGACTTTAGCAGTTTTTTAATTCTTTTTCTTGGAAGCTTCACTGGCCAAAATGAAACTACTCTGCATTGTATGCCGTGAGAAAATCAAGGTGGCCTTTGTTGAATGGATGAGCGATAAAAATACCACATACCGCTGCAACAAAGTCTGCAAGAGAGTATTTCACCTTTTTTTGAAATATTTGTAAATCTGGCCGGTTGTCCTTCTCGTCGGCTGTCATCTGTAGGAAGGGAGAAATGATTTCCTGGATACAATCCAGCATATGTGACTTCGTTGCTAATGCATCTGATAAAAATAGTCGTTTAGTGGATGTGCACAGTGGTTAGTGAAGCAGAGGTAAGCAACAGTTATATCTGGTTACAAAGGAGCTCACGATTGTCCATAATTGTTCCAGAAAACAGGATGAGTAAAGACATGCACAGGTTGAAGATAGATTGTGTGTGATCCAGACAAACATTTCCATGCGTGGCAGCGTCTCCAATTTTGGGCACCGATCAATAAGTAGCATTTCAGACACCTAAGTTGTTTTATTTTCCTCAAATTAGAACACCCATGAAAAGATAATTGTTGGAGTGTATTTGACAATGTTCCAACTTTGACGAGATCATCGCAGTCTAATACGCTAAGAATTTCAAGGTTGGGGCAAACCCCTTCATGGAACCTTACCTCTGATATTTTTTTGTCCTTCCCAGTGATCATCCGTTTTCAATTTTCTGGAAATTTTATTGTTTTGAGTAACCTAGAAGGTGCAAGTTGTGGAGATCTGAAAGCCAATTTGGTAAATTTTCTTATAAATTATTATATTCCACAGAAAATGTGAATTCTTTTGCTCATTTGAACCCATCTTTATAAATATGTGCATCAGAATTACATACTGATAATGTTTCCAGCTTGTGAGGTCGTTTTTTTGCTTGTCGCTAGAGTCGAGGGCACTGAGACCTACGTGGCACAGAAACCACAGTCTACAAGGCTCTACAGTTGAAGAGTTGCCAAAGGGAGAAGTTTCCCGCCTGCGTGGTAACGGGGTTGTTGGAGCTCGTTAGAGGACCGTGTGGAGTCAAAAAGGAATCTCGAATCGAAAAGGAATATCGAAGCGAGATAAGCTGGACTTTAACAACATGTCTATATTTTTAGATATTTTTTATTCTGATGATGATGATTTTCTCATGTTGGCATTTGGAATTAGAATGGGTAGTATGTTTGAGTCAGAAGAAATTTCAGAAAAATGTGGTTTTGTTGATGACCACCAGAATCAAGAGGCACAATCTGTTGTGCAAAATCCTGAGATTGAAGACACACAAGTTGAACTTCAAGAAGGGTGTGAAGAGGAACAAAGTGTTGAAGATCAATTGTGTTGGACACCTAATCCTAAATGGGTTAGTGTGGAAGCCGAATGGACAAAAGGAGTCCAAGGGACCTTGGGATGTGAATCCCAAGGGCCACATAATGTACTATATATGTATATCATTTGTCAATAAAAGTGTATTGCATGTTTTATCGTTCATATCTCTCTCGCTCCCCATGTGTGTTTACCATGGTATCAGAGCCATGATGTGTGGCCTGTGTAGTTTTCTTTCTCAGGGTTTATCCTTTAGTTAAAAAAATGAGATGTTGTTATTCCCTGAGCAACTGGTCTGAACTGACTTGAATAGTGCTGGCCTAGTCTTCATTACCTGTAACGCTCCATTAATTTTGCCTTCCTGTTCTTCTGAATACAATAATTGCTCTTTGACTGTCATAAACGTTTAAAAAGAAAAAGAGCATCATTACACCTGCGCCTCTAATGCCTAACAATTCACCTGATTATTCTCACCTGCATTACTGAATGTATTTAAATAGCCATTAAACTTGAACGTTGTGGCACGCTGTTAGCATAAAGTTTGGCATAAACAGTGTTTGATTTTTGAATGTCTGATCCTTCCTCCTCTGGCTGTCCTGACAGAGAACTGAACAATCAGACCATGTGGATTCTCAGCACTAGTTGATTTCGAAACGCTGTTCCTTTCAGAATTTATCGTTTCAAATTTTGTGGATGCCATCGACCTATTTGTGATGTTTGTTGTTTGCTCATATGTTTCTGAATGGATGATTCTCTAAACGCTAGGTATCTGTATCTTTAATCGCATTTATCTGAAGACAAGGATTTTTAGGTCTCTCTATCTGTTTAGAGGAGCTTGCGTTCCAGTTCCTGAAGGAAAAATACCCAGAGCATAAGTTCATTGGTGAAGAAACTTCTGCAGTTCATGGAACTGACGATTTAACTGATGCACCCACTTGGATAATCGACCCTGTGGATGGAACCACAAATTTTGTTCAGAGGTTTCCTTTTGTCTGCATTTCAATTGGGCTTACTATTGGAAAGGTTCCAACTATGGGTGTTGTTTACAATCCGATAATTGGTGATTTGTTTACAGCTATCCGTGGAAGGGGTGATTTTCTTAATGGGAACCCTATAAGTGCATCTTCTCAAACTGAGTTGGGGAATGCGCTTCTTACAGCGGAGATTGGTACAAAGCGGGATAAAGAAACTGTTGACATAGCTACAAATCGGATTAACAGGCTACTTTTCAAGGTACGGTCATTACGTATGTCTGGCTCTTGTGCTTTTAACCTCTGTGGAGTAGCATGTGGGAGGCTTGATATTACCTACAAACTTGGTTTTGGAGGTCCCTAGGATGTTGCTGCTGGAGTTGTTATGTAGCTGCTTCCTTCGAAGAAAACATCTACAGAAATTTTGAAAGCGTCATTCATAGTTGTCACATACTTTTCAAACTCTTCAAGACATTGTAGGCTTTGGTGTTGGCCTTGTTTCAGATTGTCAAGGTCTTTCAAAGCCTCTTCTACATATGCCCAAAAGCACGAGTCCTGAGTGAGGGACGCAGGCTTGGTGCGAATTCTTTGAAGTCTTGAACTGCGAGTTTTTTCTTTCGCTTCCATCAATTCCTGAAGAATTTTATGGTGTTTGGGTCTTCCATCTGAAAAATAGTTGCCATTGTTGTTATTGTGATAATAATATGCAATATCCAGAGGCTCCACAAGTTTTTTGTATGTTGTGCCAACATTTATCCACTTATTTTGGGATTGGAAATCACTTGGCAACTTGTGATTCTCCCACATTTCAATAATTTCATCCCAAAACCCTGCAAGCTTTACCGTACACAAATTAGCATCCATATCTCTCTTCATCTCATGGTTCTTGAAGGTATCATAATATCCAATGCCACCGTTCTTCTCGCAACGGTCCTCTTTATACCATTCAATCTCTACCATAACACGTTGATTTAGGCTTAATTCAGTAGCTAGCTTATCAACATTTCCTAGGAAATTGTCTTTAATTTCCCCAACTTTTCGTAGGGCACGCTGTGCACCATCATTCTGAGCTCCAACACCAATAGCTTCCAGTTGTGATGAAATACCCATCTCGTAAGAGGATTCTGAACTGGAACTCTCTATTCGTATCCCTCTTATGGAGTTTTGCATAACCTGCTCCAAAGCAGAATCATACCTTATGTGCTATTATGTGACGGTTGGATATGTAAGGTGAGTTTCAATGTTATTTGAAATGATGGTGGCAGTATGAGATTTCATATCAGAATGCGTGAAATTGATTGGGCAGTGGTGTGAATTTGCTGGTTGAAAAACATAAGTACATTTTTTTATTTGAATTAAAATCCAGCCATTTGTGAATGGAATTATTGGATTGAGTAGTGTTTGATTTTTACTTCTGTATCAAGTTAGAAGTACAGATTGTATTGAGTTTGGAAATGGCATGAAGATTGTTGAATTGAGCACTAGCACTACTGCTTTTATTTCAGTGCTTTCTCAGCTTACTGTAACAAATGAGACAACAAGAATGGTATCTCAAATATTGAAGTGAACTATTGTTTTCTTTGAAGAGAGTGGCAAGATCAGAGAACACTGATTCGTACCCCAGTCAAGGCATATGAGCATTCAAGTCCTGTCCATGACAGTGTTATAATTATTGAAGTTTTGATAGCAAGTTTGCAGTTGTTGTTGCCCCAGTTGTGTATTTAAAACTCATTATAGTGCATTGATTCCTTGATTCCACTGCTGCATAAAGAGTTTGGTGAGCTGATTGTAATCTCTTATGTTACACATTGATCATTTGCTGACATTTATAAAGGATATTGCAGTGACATTGAATTGTGAGTGATTGTTGCTTCTTCTTCATCGGTTGATATTGTGATCAGTTTCTTTAATGTATAAGATAATGAAGAAAATGACCAGACTTGATAATGAATTAGAGTTTTTAAATACTCTGATACATTCCACTGTCGATGAGATGGTTAAGATCAACAAAACCTCTCTATTCAATATTAAAATATGTCTACAAAATGCACAAGAGAATATTGAGTTTTTGCAGCTTGAGACAAAACTACAGCAAGAAGAATTACAACAGTGGAGTCATCATTCTGAACCTTTTTCTGTTCAGAAGATTGAAACAAACTCCCATAGACAGTAAGTCAATAATGTTACAGTTCATTCAAATAAAGCAACTGTTGTACATGCAGATGCAGAAACTCAGTCTGCACTTCCCAAGCCCATCATCAGACCTTGGGAACAACTTGTCCACAACAAGCGCAGAACTGGTCTTGGATATGACAAGGACTTGTCCTTTCATATTCCA
>APFE030868901.1:0-17121 GCA_000404065.3 Pinus taeda | reverse complement strand
AGCCCACTATTGTTATTATTGTGCGCTTACATTATTATTGTTATGTCGGCTCTGATTATATTATGACCCCTTAGACTCCTATATATAGAAAGGAGGTCTTTTCATTTGTATAATCCAAGAATTGTTCATTTATGTAATGAAAAGGAGGTTGCCCCCTCGAGGAGGCTGAATTCTAAGGCATTGATCTATCTTTTCTATCTTTTGTGCGCTGGTTTCATAACACAAGAGGAAGAAGTGACTCCAAAACTAGATGAGGCTTTCATGACTTGGCCATGGTATGCATACCTTATTTATGTTTTATTCAATTTAAATTCTCCTCCTGGTCTAACTAAAACAAAGGCTAGATTTTTGAAGCTAAAAGCAGTTAAATTTTGCATCGTAGATAATGTTTTATATTGAAAAGATGTTGGCGGTATTATACTAAAGTGTATATTGAAAGATGATGCAAAAATAACAATGCAAGAATTCCATGAAGGTGAATGTGGTGGCCATCTGTACTAGAAAACCACTACTAATAAGATCCTTAGCACTGGTTTTTACTAGCCTACACTTTTCCTAGATGTTCATAAAAAGGTAACATTTTGCCATAAATGCCAAATCTTTGAAGGGAAAAGAAAGCTTTTTCCTCTACCTTTGAAACCCATATTTGTTGAAAGTCCTTTCCAACAATGGGGGTTGGATTTCATTGGAGAAATCCATCCATCGTCCTCTACCCAACATAAATGGATCCTCACTGCTACTGATTACGTCAGCAAATGGATTGAGGCAACACCCTCCATACTAGCCACATATGTTGTTATTATCAAATTCTTAGAAACTAATATTCTGTCCAGATTTGGCTATCCAAATAAGCTCATTACAGACAATGTTGCAGCCTTTAGATCTAAGAAAATGGTGGATTTATGCAACAAATACCATATCACTTTGGGACATTCAAATGCTTATTACCCATAGGGAAATCGGTTGGTTGAATCTTCAAATAAAATTTTGGGGAACATTATTAAGAAGATGTTAGCAGAGAACAAAAAGCCATGGCACAACAAGTTGATAAATGCACTTTGGGCTGATAGGCTCACACCAAAGAAATCAATTGGCATGTCACCATACTAATTGGTTTATGGAATGGATGCTATTTTTCCATCCTCTTTGGGAGTTCCAGTCATGAAGATAATTAAGGAATTATAAGTTGAGCCAAATGATATCCAAAGGATAATTAATTAGACAATTCAGTTGCAACAATCCAGGGAAGAAGTATATAACAAGTCTCAGGTCATCCAAGAAAATATCAAGAAGGTTTTCAATAGAAGAACCAAAGTAGATGATTTCACCTTGGGTGATAGAGTTTTAAAGTGGGATTCTAGAAGAGAGGACAAAGGAAAGCATGGAAAATTCGACAATTTATGGACAGACCCTAATGTCATTTATGCTTTCAGAGAACACAATGCATTTTTTCTCCAACTTCTAGATGGGACAGAAATGCTTGGCGAACTTGTGAATAGGAGAATATGAGAATTAGATATTTTTCTAGCACCAATCATTGTAAATATCATTGTCTTTATTATTTTGATTAGGTGATCTATTAACAAAATTTGAAGTCCGCAGAGAAGGCCCTAAGCTTCCATTGATATGTTACCATAAGTACTACAACAAAAGGAATTAGAGGTAGATATTGCTGAAATAGAACACTCAAGGCTACTGATCAAATGTTCTTGGCACCTCACAGGGAGAGTGCCATCCCCAGCTGGAGCCACTATTAGGGTCCTATAATTTATAGGATCTCAAGGTAATTGAGTATTGTATCTCAGGAATCTTATTTGGTAAATACTTGTCAATCTTCCAATGATTTGCAAATAAAATAAAAAATAGAATAGAAAATGAAAAGAGGGTATACTTAAGAAAAGAGCAAAAACAAAATATTGAAAAAGAAAGAAAAGATTGAACCCCACCAAAAGAAAGAAAAATAAAAAAAGGAATAATATTGAAAGTGTTGCAAGTCTAAATGCCACTACTAATAGTTTGTTTCCTTCATTATTGTTAAATAAATGTTGTGTGCAGCTTGTTCAAATGCCACAATCACTAGATTTTTATTTAATCATACAGTGTAATCATGGTTAAACTTGTTTAAATTTATGTAAATTAGGTTAGAGAATAAAGACTTACCCAATAGTTTAATCTGGGTAAATAGTAGTTACGTAGAAATGACATTGATTCAACTGTTTAATATGAATCAATAGAAGAAATAAGAGATAGGTTAGAGAGTTTTTCTTTTTGTATAAAAGGAAATAATATGGATTTGCTAGTCTAAGTGCACCATTTGAAGAATAAAAAATGTTAGTTTAGCTAAGGGTAGGTCGATTAGATGATTTGTAAATATTTACCTATGTCATTCTTATTATATCCTAAGTTTTAAGGATAAGGTGAAAAAGGCCAAAATATCCGCTATAGGATAAAGTGTTTCCACTTATATTTCGTACTTCCTTTTATTCTAAGAAAGGCACATGGCGACAAATCTTGTTGGTCATATTATGGGTAAAGTACAACAATCTTAAAGCATCAGGATATGATCTCGCTCATCATCCACGATCTTCATCCACCTTCGCCCCCCTTCTCCATCCTGCCTTTACCGCCCCAGGGGGGGGGGGTCTAAAAAGATGGTTTCTCACACCGGGCCCCATCCTAATGTGGCAGTGCCTCATGATTTCGCACCCCCCATCGCCATCCCACTTACCGCTTCCTACTACCTCTCAAACTGCTGTACAATTGCCTGCTTTACCATGCCCCACCATGAATCCTATGCCATTCTCCTCTTGCCACATTGCATAGCCATTAGCCAATTGAATTCTCACCCGACAAATAACCGTTTGACATTAATTTCATTTTCTCGGGTAACCATTCGAAAATTAATGGTCCCATGCCATTTTCAACGGAACCTTCCCAGCACTTAAAAGCTTCTGAACCCATCACTCTCCTTTCTTTACTGCTTATCCTATCACTCTCCTTCTTTTCACTGTTTATTTTCTGTTATTGAAAATTGTGCATAGCATTCACTCTCAAAGCTATTATATGACTAGATCAACCCCGAAACTAACAGTTCCCTATTTTTTTCACTTGACAGTTCGTTACCCAAACACTTTCCCCAGTAAGTTATTCTGTAAATTCCTCTTGTTTTTCAGATTGTTACAATCATGCCTCCGAAGACCCAAACCCAAGGCAAACCTGTTAATCCTTTGATTCCCCCTTCTGTAGACTTAGATCATATCCCTCTGGTCAATAGGGATTACAGGATTTATGAAACCCAATGTGACTATGATTTTCTTGAATTAAATTTGTTGGTTATAAGACAAACATGTAGATAAAGCCAATGAAATTGGGCTCTGTGAGTCCAATCTTCCCCATTACATTTTCCCCTTGACATTCCAAGCCCTAGAGTTTACCAGAAGGTGTCAAGCATGTTATGTCCCTGCTCAAAGAGCTATCATCGCCCCATACAGGTGACATTATCTTCACAATTACTGCCCAATCCATTGACCGAATGATGCTGGCTCCCACTGTGGAAAATAATACTCCTTTCTCCTTAGAAGCTCTCACCCAACTTTATCAGAAGCTGAATTTCACCACCAGAGCTAGAATCTTTGAGATATTCTTGCCTGAGAATGCCCAGTTACCCAAAAAGAATCCTCCATATCGTTCCTCCATCTTCCCTAATCAAGCCAAACAAATCATATCCATGATTTCCTATCTTTTAGGTTATTATTCTGATCAGTGGGTAGATGAGCCCATTTTAGGGTTCCTCTCAATATTTTCCACAGACAACAAGCCTTCCATTGTGTTTAATTTCAGTCAATTCTTGGTTGACACTATTCATGAAAAATCATAAAATTTCCCACAGAATAGGTGTTTAATTTCACCTCCATTTTGATTTATATGTTCCTCTACTATCAGGCAGACAAATTCAGCTTTTCAATGCAGAAGCTTGATGATGCAAGAAATAAAAAACCAGTGATCTTTTGGACCTCATTGGTCATGAAGGAACAACAGGAGTTTCCTTATAAGCAGTTCATTGAAGATTTTGTTCATCCTGCCATGAACATCCTTAACAATGCAATTCAACCCAGAATCAGTGAAGAAATCAAGAGAATTTTGCACCTAACAAATCAAGCAAAGACTGGGGATTGGTATCTATACCAAAATTACACAGAGTTCAGGGTGTATGGTTGTGAATTGGCACCATACAAACTCCCCGAATACCTCCCCTTGAGGATTTTTTCCCTGGGGTATATTACACAGATGCTGAATTCAGATGACATCCATTTTGTAGTGGCCAAGAAGAAATCACAGTTCAGAATAAAGACACTGGTGGGCCCATTTGTATGTAATAACAGGATAGCAGGTGAAGAAGCTGATAAAATGCTTAAAGAAATGAAGTCCAGTCTAAGTTTTACTTGGTCTTATGACCCTTGTGGCATTATTTCAAAGCTCAGAGTGGAGAATAAAAGAACTCCTTACATTCATACTTCAAGACCTGAAATAGAGCAATATGCCAATCAATTGGAATGGACAGAAAAGACCTTACAGGAAGTTGAAGAACAACTCTTTTCAACTTCCAGTTTGCCCACTCCCCAAGAAAAATAAAGAAAAAGACAGAGGGAGGAAGGATCTTCATCAACAACTAGGAGTGAAGCTAAAGAGTTCAGGATCAGTTACAGGAAGAGGACAAAGTTGACTCCTAGTAGAGGTGGGCAAAGAGACAAAAGAGCAGGTTGCCATCATAATCACAGATTCACCACCTACAACCAGCAAATTCACAACCTCTCCTACTGGACCTTCGTCATCACAAGGTCAGAAGGAAACTGAGCTAGATTCACAGAATGCCCAAACAGAAAAAGAGAAGACAATTTTTTATAGGTACAAGGAGATTAAGCTCGGAAATGATATTTTAAAAAACAATACTTATAATAAGTTTTGGAAGCAGACCTCCAGCTCACAAAGTAGGTTGTTGTCAGTCTTTCACACAAAGCATGGAAAGATGCAGATGGGCTTTCTTGAGGCCTAAATTCCATAGCCAAAATCAACAACAAACTATAAGAGCACTACCTTTGAGTTCAACACAAAAGACATTCATCCCATTGATCAAATGGAGATGCACAAGCAAACTTGTGAGATGATATCTTCCACATTAACTAACAGTGCCATGTCACTATCTAAATTGCAGGTTTCATTTGCCAATTTTCAGTCATAATTAAAAATGGAGAAAGTGTCCTCCTTGGAAAAAGATAATAGGATCAAGTATTTGGAAGACTTGGTGCTAAATATAGGATATGATCCCAAAGATGTCAATGCTACTGAAGAGATTATTAAAAAGAAGAACCTGGGCATTGCAACATTGAGAAAACAACTTAAGCTACCAACCATAGAGGATCCATTGACCAAGGACATTGAATAAAATGAAGCACAAAAGGATGACATTATGAAGCTGATCATATACCAGAAAATTCAAATTAGGCAAATGGGGGAAGAGATGGAGAAAATGATAAAGGAGAAAGAAGAAAGTAGGAAGATGGCCATTGTCTACCTGGATGCCATACCCATTTCTAATATTTCCTTCAATAGGAACAACCACTGCAACCACTTCTACTACTCATATTGCAAGTGCTGAACAAGTGACTGAGACACTAGAGAATATATCACTCCAGTCAAAAGAAATGAAAACTTTTCAAGATCAGCTCAAAGCTTTAGAAGTACAAAAGACCAAAGTTGAAGCTGCTCGTGTCGCTGAAATGAAGAAATTACAGAGATTGTTGGAGAAGTTGCAGAAGGTGGAAAGGGACACTTCAATTGGTCAGACCTTGTCCCAAGCCAAGGAAACAATTTGGATGAATATACTAGACTCTATGAATGAGATTTTACCTTCTATCCAAATCATCTTCGAGCAGAAAGAGCTGATAGAAAAGGCTACAAAAACTATTGTGCACGGAATAGAGAAGCTTGGAGAAATGCCCACAGAAGCCTCAATCATTATCAGGTTCCTCATTTCTAAGTCCAAATATGAACTTGAAGAAGTAGGAATCAATGAAAGAACTACCACTATTTTGGAAGTCAAGAAAGTCTTGACAAACAGGAACCTTATTGATCAGTTGGAAGAAAGATGTGAAACCTTGGAGATACAAGTAAATAGGTTCACTAACAGAATTAAAGCATTGATCGAGAAAGGACTGCCCAACATTTATGTAATAAATGCCAAATTAATCTCTCAGGAAGACTATGTCCTGAAGATGAAAGAAATGGCCAGAAGCGGTATCAAGGCCATAAGAGGTATCAAGGTCAGTGGAATAAAGCGCAATATGACATCAAGGGTGTTTTTGGAAACCATGTCAAATGATTTCTACATACAAAATTAGGTAAAACACAATTTTACTGTGAAGCCGACTTTTGCCAAATACACAGAGGTAGATGAAATTTATCACAGGATAACAAAATTTACCATACCAGATGAAAAGCGATGGGAAGAACTGGTCGATTTACTAGATTAAAAAGGTAATTTGGGAGCAGTAAGACAATGACCAACATATCAGCTAGCACGACTGTCAATTCAGTGACACATCACAATTTCGGGTTGACTCAGCAACCAAAACCATCAAAACATGGCAACCTTTCTTTCCAGCTGTCTACATGGCCTATTTTTCCGCCAGTAGTACATCATATTGTTTGTAATTAGGTTAATAATACATTGTCAGTTTGACAACGATTTTGTAAAGGATTTTTATAATTTTCAGTATAAATACTTCACTGTTTGAAGTATTAAGGGTTGATTTCCGAATGTAATTTCTTCTGCATATTGTATATTTCAAAGTACTGGAGCATCAATAATACAAGGACCTTTCACAAGATTCATGTGGTGTACCAAATGGTGATGTGTCGCTTCTGTTATGTGTTTAAACATTGTTCTTCTTTCTCTATTATTCTAAATATCTGAATTATTCAACAGAAAATGTGACAAATAGGATTTGTTACTTAGAGCACCCTATTTTGGCTATTCATAATTTTAATGTTTTCCACTGAAGTCAAGTCAAGGAGTTCTTAGTTGTTCCTTGATTTCTACTGAATCTTGCACTTCTGCTATTTCACCATCCATTTAATTTCTGAAAATATCCAAATAATGCAACCTAGCTTGCCTTGTGAGAAATCCTCTAAAAATTGATGCAAAATCTAGTTTAATTTATAGACTCCATAGCCCAATGGAATGATAACACTCAAATCAACCAAACCAATCAAATTAAACAAACAAGTACAATCATAACTAGCCTAAAATTTACATAAAAACAAAGCTAAATTAAATAGAGAGATCCCTCTCTAAAGATGGCAGGGCGAGATCCCAACTTCCAAAGTGGTTTTGATGTTTTCCTATGTGTTTACTCCCTCAACCTCAAAAATACAGAATAACAACACAAAGAACTAGGTAATATCTCTAATGCCTTGCGGGATGAGCCAAGGTGAAAAGTCCTTTGCTCATATAATGACAGTGTATATATAACCAAGAGGTGATGCTTCCCCTTCGTGACTCTTTGACTACCCTCATGAATTTTCAACTTACATGACTCTCCATATTTATGTGTGTCCTTTGGACTTCCACTTTACAATACATTTGAATATAATATACATGGTCCACAATGATGATGTGGCATATAACAACTCATGACAAAACATGGCATGACACCGCTGATGTAAACTGCTTGGATGTTGTGGCAATTTCAGGCTATTGTTGTTGTTGTGAGTGATGTCTTCTTGAGAATACTCTTGTCTTCCACCTCCTCATGACTTGGCGAAAAGAGTGTTCAATGATCTCAAGTTTTGGGTTGTGGTCACAAGTTGGTGTCCTTTTGCCTTAATGGATCAACTTGCATGCTCAACTAAAAGAATGTCATTTGTATGTATTCTTCCTTGCATCTCCTTCTTCATCATCCCACCAGGTTCCTGTATCTGCAACTCACTCATGACGAGACAACATCAACCCGAAAATATCCTAGCCTAAGATGATGCATTTTGGTCTAGGGACTAAGTTGGAACTGAGTTACAAGTTGGGAAGGGAGGCTTAGTGACTACGCATTACGTAGTACCAACAGCTAGGGCTGGTGTTGGAGGCCTGGAAATGCGCAATGCACAGTTTAGGCTAGGCCGAGGGACAATCTCTGCGCAGTTTTGAGAGAAAGTGAGTACGGTTGAAGGAGGGGCCAATGTGGAAGATTTCTGCGTAGTTCTGGAGAAGAGGGCCGACTGACTTCTATGCAGTTTTGGGAGACAATGGGTGAGGATGAGGGGAGGACCACTGAAGGCAGCCTCTGCACAATTATGCAAGGGAAGGCTGACTGAAAAGATTACATGATTCTAGAAGGGAAGGCTGGGTCTTGGGCTCAAGAATTGTGCAATGCAACAATCCTGGGGGACAGGAACTATGCATTGCGCAGATCCAAGGGTTAAGATCATAGCCTACTGACTGGAAGTACATAATGTGTAGTCCAGGGAGGATGGGTGAAGCCAAGTTGAAGGGCCAAGGAGATTCTTCAGAAAAGGCTAAGTGCTGGACTAGTGAAACTGACAGGTGAAGTGATGGAGCTTAGAATGTGTCCTAACACTTAGAATACTTGGTGACTCAACAACATTGATTACCCATGACACATGAAAAACACTTTCGCTTGTGTGTAACCTCTTCATGACCAACGATGACAAGTGCGACATCTAAGATGGACTTTATGACGATTGTGACACACTTGTGCGACATGTGTTTACATGGTTAGGAAAACTCATAAACACAAAGATGAGCCCTTGGAACCACCAAAATGAGCTTATGCATAAAGTGTGACAACCGACATTCAAAGGATGACATCTTTCCTATCTTGCGAAAGGGAGAGAAGCACTTAGCGAAAACACATGGAATGAGTTTTAGTGTTTGTGACCATACATGTCATTGAAGACATAATAATATGACAATGATAAGATGTCCTTCATACTACACTAAGAGGTGTATTTCAACTTCATGAAAGATGTGCTTTGTTTTTTGTACCTACCCTCCAAAGGGTTGTGAATCAGATGGAGTCTTCATATGGTCCTGATCTCCGATACTTTATCATACCCCAGGGTTCCTTGGTCTTCTTATATGATGATTATCTTTTCTCCTAAACCCCTTAAGTTTCATCTAACCTGTCCTCCTCCTTCATCATTTTTCCATAGTGTAAAAGAGTACCTACATCTACAACTCACTCATGACAAGACAACATTAGTCTGAAAACCCGTAGCCTTAGATAAATCACTTGAATTCATGAACTGGGTTGAGACTGAGTGACAGGTCAGGGGGGAAGGCCCAATAATTGTGAAATTGCGTTATTCATATAGCTAAGGGTCAAGCTTGATAATTGAAACTGCGTAGTGCGCAACTCAGGCCAGACTGATGGAAATTTCTGCACAGTCCTCACAGAGGGAAAAAAATGCGCAGTGCCCACTGAGGGACATAATTGCGTAGTTTAAGAAGACAATGGGGACTAGGAAGTATAGAGGATTGAGGGATAGAACTACACAATTTTGGGAGGCAGTGAGCTCTGGCTGAGGGAAGAGCACTAGAGGAAGCATCTACGCACTTTTGGAGGTCAAAGGAAGCTGGGTTTTCAGCACATTGTACAGTTCCAACACACAAGGGAAAGGATTGAAGGTTGAATATGTGAAGTGCATAGTTTAGGAAGGTTGGATGATGCTAGGTTGCTAGGAATCCTCCAAAATTTGGCTAAGTGTGGGATCAATGAAATTGATGTGAAGAGTGATAGAACTTTACTATGACCACACACTTGGACACTTGGTGACATAACATATATCATCTAGAACATATGAAAACATACTCCCCTTAATGCAACAACCTTGGTTAAAACTTACAACAAGTGCGACTTCGACGATAGACCTTGTGAGGATAATGACAAAACTTGTGTAGTAGCACGTGAAACTTTGGAAATGAGTGCGAAACATGTATATATGATGAGAACAACTCATTTTCACAAAGATTTCCCCTTGATGCAAACCAAAACTCCTCTTTGCATGACAAGCGATAATTCCCATGCTCGAAGATGACACTTGCTATATAAAGATAAAAGAGTGAATGACACTTGAGATCCAAGAAAGGGGCTTGAAATCATCAACTAACCAATAAGTGACTAAGGAACAACTAGTCACAGGATCCATAGTAGGCTCCAAAATTTGAGTGTAGGCCAAAATTTTGGAGGTTGTTATATTCGCTACAACAAAATGGTGGCCTTTTATACAAACAATTGGTTCAAATAACAAGACAATGAGTTATGTTTGCATGATAGTGTTGCAAATTCTTAACAAGTGAAGCTATGCGAAATTAGTCTACCGTTAAAGGTTTCTTTATCAATTTTGCATGAAATGTAATTTTCCCATTCACAAAAGGGAGTTTTCCATTCTCGTTTCACATCACTAATTAATATAGAATTTGGGAGTTATTTATGTTATGATTTAGAAATGGGAAGGAACATGAGACAAATATTTTAAAGGAAAATAGTACTATGGTAATGTAAATTCAAGTTAGTGGCAAAGAAATTTTAAAGAGTGTTATGTTAGTGTGATTATTGCTTCAAATACTTTATAAGTGAAGATGTAGAGAAAACCCTTTTTCTCACGATTAAGGATTCCTTTATAATTTAACATTGTAATTTTCCAATGAAGTAACAAAGGAGGTCTTCCATTGTTATGGTCACATATAATTAATGTGTAAATGTTAACTTTTTATGAAAACAATTGGTTCAAAGAACAAGACAATAAGTTATATTCATGTGACATTGTTCCACATTTTCCAATTGTTCACAAAAGGGAGCCTTCCATTCTTGTGGTCATGTTGCCAATTATTATAGAATTGGGAATTATTTATGCAAACAATTAGTTTAAACACCAAGAAATTATGATTTAGAGATGAGAAGGAATGTGAGGCAAAAGTTTTATTTTCTACTAAAAAGGGAACAAGGAACATAAATCTAAATAAAAAAAGCTAGCAATCATGTAAGCTAATGATTTAGAGGATGTCGATGCACAGATGGATGCTAATCAACAAACTATTGATTTAGGAGAGAACATTATTTTCCAGAAATAACCAAATGAGGAACCCTATCCTCACTCAAAGAAGAGAGGTGAATACATGAATATTGATATTTCCTCAATGGTGAAGCCTCCAAGGGGAATAAAGAAACTTCAAGAAATCGACATCTCTAATCTCAATAAGGAATCTATTCTATCTATAGACATTGACATTTGATCTTTTGAATTATAATTAGTCACTATGGACCCTTCATTAGTGGAGTGGCATGAAGTTAAAAATATTAAAGGGAAAAGATAAATGATTGTGGATTATTTAAAGGATTAAAAGTGAACTATATATTACTTATCAATTGGGTCTAGCTCGAGCAATTGAAAGGAGTCTTATCTTCACAATCTAAGTTCAATTCTCATAAGTGACATGTTTAGTTGTTAATAATTATATGGTTATAACTATCCATGTCAATAAGCCTTGAGCTTTACTATGTAATTTCCCTCATGTAAATGTAACATGTATTTGAGAAATCTATTTTTTATTTAATTTGTGAATATAAATAATAATTTATCCTTAAACAATAATAAATAAATAAAATTTTTGTATTTACATTCATAATCTAAACTAAAAATAATTATTACATGTTAAACTTCTTACTATATTTATAAAATGTATATCCAAAATAATGTAATATTTTAACAAATGATATAAAATGCAATAATATCTCACAAATATATATTACATTCATTCTAATAAATATAGATAATTGGTTTCAGTTCCATTATTATTTATTTGCACATATAATATTATGGGAAAATTAGTTCCAATTTTAAATTTGAGAACATGATAAGCAAGGGAGGGTTTTGTTTAGTTTTTAAAGTATATAAAATAAAAAGTTAACAAGTCTAGTTATCTAATAGATATATGAGGTAAAATTTTGATAATTATAATAGGCGTGTCAGTTGAAAGATTAATGATTAGAATGGTTTTAGATTAGAATTAATTATATAAAATATAAATAAGGTTTTAATTGCGAATAAAGATGTATATTTATAGTGTGGGAAATAATATGTCTAATATATTAGAATTACAACTCTATGACCATGTAATATTGTACTTTTAATAACAATAAAAGTGTAAAACTCACTTTTATGGTATTTTCACCTTTTGTTTTCTAATACCACTTTTGTTTCACATTCTTTATAGTTTTTTACATATTATATTCGTCTTACATTGGATTAAAATATTGTTGATGCTTGGCATATGTAAGGTAGTTTTGACAACTGAAAATTGTTCATATTATTTGTAAAATAAAATTAATGCCATTATTATTTTTTTTATACTATCATCTTTGGTAAATATAAAGTTTCTATTTGAAAAGAAAGTTTAGAATATAAAAAAGGTGAAAATTTATATTAATGTGAAGAACATCTTGTAATTACTCTCCAATAAATCAATATCGACCAAATATGTGATATTAATTTCTCTCCATTAAATTAAAAAACATTGAAATATAATAAGGCTATATATATAAATCTATCTCGAGTTTTGAACAAACATAAATGGAGCATGGGTCACTAATGAATTACTTTATAAACACTTCCATTGGAAAACTAGCTAAGTAGATATCTATTATTATCTTAGCAAATTTAATGAAGCCAATCAAATACTCAGTTGCTTAAGTCATATTACAATGGAAAGCATGAATCCTTTAAATAAGAATCATCACATAAAACACCAAGGGCCCATAAACTACCCATGAAAAACCATTAACCTAGTTAACCATATCAAGTTTAACCTACATTCTCCCTTTAAACTTGACATGGTATAAACACATACTCTTCCTCAAATTTTATTGAGCATCCATAATTGAATGTGCCCCCCTTAAGTCTATTACCTAGGACTATTTTTAGACTTTACTCCAATAGAAAAAAAAAAAAACTAGGGGTACATATGCTTGAATGAGGTCTTTGAATTGTGTGCACATTTACATATGATTAACTCATTCTTTCATTTGTTGGATTGTGTTTGAATTTTTCAATGCTCCATTTACCCCACATGACCTATGATTCATGCAACACTTAAGCAAACAATCAGAATAGCCATATCACATAACACTTGGCATTTTGAATCACTGTCTATCTATGCTCCACACGTCATTAGATTCTAGGCTTGACTAGTTCATAATAGCCATGTGATGCTCTCTAGTTCTCAACCACATATGTTGAATTCTTGCAAGCCCATGCTTATTGATATACTTGTAAATCCTTGCAATGAAAGGTATACATGCATACCAAAGGCACCTCTAATTGAAGTTGATCACATCAAACACAAACCAACCCAACATTGATTGTAACACATCTTTGATCATCCATGGATACCATGGATTCAACCCGAACCATAGTCTTAATCCAAGACAACAATACTTTATACATATCTTTCTTCCATAGGGTACTCACCAATAATGAATCAATGGACCTAGAGACATACACTAGGAGGTGGGAAAATCATTATTTATCTTTCACTTACACGGTGACAACCATGATGCACCATTTTTTTAAATAACTTTCATTAACCACCACAATATGGGTTCATTCTTGAGAAGAAACGTTGTTCATTTCTTGATGGTGGTTCTTGGGCCTATGGAATAATGGATTTATTTCTCCATTTAGGGAGGGAAAGAGAAGTGGTGGTTCTTTATTTCCATCCTAGAGATATTCATAGTAAAGATTGATAGAAAGAATAACCCTAAAGCAATAGTCCTTCATTGATGGTCACCTGACTATAATCCCCCCTTGTGCTTTAACTTAGTCCTCGGGGCCTTCTTTGATTATAAATTCTCCACTAACTTCTTATTCACACTAGACTAGAAGGACATATTCTATTAATTCCTCCATTTTTCAAGTTATCGATTGCCTCGAATTCAGTGCACCCCTCATCCCCTTGAACTCCTCTAGGGAGAGAAGTAAGATACTATAACCCTTGGAAGCAAAGGTAGTTGACTTTCCATCTGGGCCAACAGATAATCCAATACTTTCCATTACTTAAGGATCGTTCAAGACTATGGGAGATGTAAGACACACACCTATTTTGTTGAAATTCAACAACACAACTTTGATTAATTAATGCTTGAACCATTATGAAGTATATGTGACATATAAAGATGTTAGTTTGTCATATCGTCTCAACAAATTTACTCATAAAATAGGGCATAAATAGACAACAAACAATTTAACAAGTTGACATTTTCCAACTATCACATTTCCATACTTAATGACTCAAATATTTTATGATCTTCACATTGAATCTCCCACGAGCCCTCATATCTAGTCATAGAACATCCATGAATTGATAGACATATGCTTTGTATGAAGATCATTTGGAAACACATGGATCACAATTGGATTCACACAAAATTGAGTAGGATTCTCTTCACAATCAATACTCAAACACCTCTCCAAATAGATTTATGAACCACACATGATTTGAGACCCAAAAGGATGGTATTTTTCTTCCTCATGGGCACAAATATTGATCACAATATGCAATCAAGTAAAAAATGAATTATGCTTATTTTTTCAACCTTTGATGGCTCTCTGTAGAAAATTTTCTCCACACTATAGTAGCCTCCATCATAATGCAAGGGTTTTTATTTTCCATGCCAACAATACAACAAAACAGGCAATTTGCGCCAGATTTAGCACTAGATTTTAGTGCATTTTTTTGTCATTTGGGATGAGCAGCCTGGCGCTAAATCTGGCTCTATTGTACAATTTTTAAAGCGTCCTTTTTTGCACCAAATTTTGCATCTTTTTTACGCCAAATTTTCCATCATTTTTTGCATCATATTTTGCACCAAGATTTTCATTTGGTTTTACAACAGGTTTTGCTTCTAGTTTGTGCCATTTTTTGCATCTATTTTTGCATCATTTTTTGCTTCCTCTTTTGTGGCTTTCTTTGCTTCTAGTTTTGTGTCATAATTTGCATCGATTTTTACACCATCTTTGGCATCTGATTTAGTGCCTTTTTTTACATCCAATTTGTGCCAATTTTTGCATCTGGTCTTATGCCATTTTTTGCTTCTAATTTTGTACATATTTTTACATCTATTTTTGTGCCAGATTTTCTCCCTTTTTTTACACCGTTTTTTCCATCCAATTTTGCAGCATATGTTGAATCTGATTTAGTGTCAAAATTTGCATGCATTTTTGCACCATTTTTTTCATCCACTTTTGCGTTTTATTTATCTCCCTTTTTTGCATCCTATTTTGCACCATATTTTGCATTTAATTTTGCATCATTTTTAACACCATTTCTTGCATCCACTTTTGCATCCTTTTGAGCATCTAAATTTGCATCCTATGTTGAACCATATGTTGCATCCACCTTTGCATCCCATTTTGTGTCTATTGTTACGTTCAATTTTGAGCCATTTTTTTTTTGTCTAATTTTTCATTTGTTTTTGCACCAAGTTTTGAATGATTGGTTGCACCTCATTTTACATCCAATGTTGCATCTCAATTTGCATCCAAATTTGAGCCATTTTTATGCTCATTTTTGCACCATTTTTTCTTCTTTTGTGTCCAATTTTGCACCATTTTTTATGTCCAAATTTGCATCCTTTTTGGTATCTAATTTTTCATCCTTTTTGGCTTCCAAATTTGCATCATTTTTTCTGCCACATTTGCATCTCATTTTGCACCTAGATTTTAGTTTGAATTTTCATCTAGTTATGCAACATTTTTGACATCCTTGGTTTCACCATTTTTTAGTCCCATTTTGCATCTTGTTTTGTGTCTTTTCTTACATCCTTTTTTCATCCTAATTTTACACCATCCTTTGAATCCTCATTTTGGTGTCCATTTTTGCATCCTTGTTTGTGCCCAATTCGATATCCTTTCATATGCCCTATTTTGTTCCCTTCTTTGTGTCTAGTGTTGCACCATTTTTTTATTTTACTTTAAAACCCTTTTTGTGTCATTGTTTGCATCTTGTTTTGATGGCTACTTTAACATCCAATTCTACTCCTAATTTTGCATCCATGGTTAAATCCACTTTTGGCTTCTTGTTTAGAGTTTTATTTTTATTTCCATTTATGACCCCTTTTATGGGTTCATTTTACTAAGTTCATTTACATAGTGAAATATATTAAAGTTTCTAAATATCATTTTGCTATAGGATTTAATGCACGGTTAGATGAAAATAAAACCCTCTCAGTTTATCCTGGAAACCTAGGACAAACCGATTAAGAGAAAGGTTGTTATAAGGCTTAGGATTCTTAGTAGATCAAGATGTAGAGTATAGATTAAGAAAAAGAGAATGAATTCTTGTGAGTCCTCGCATGCAAGTCTTCTTCGAGTTTTTAGTATAGCTAGGAAGTGCTCCTAGCTAGCTCCAAAGCTTGGTCCTACACATAAGAGAGAGAATAAAACAACCTTCACAGCATAGTATCTCGATAATTGAACCTATCAGAAACATATAAATATTATTGAATAAATAAATACAAACCAAAATTCCATACATCCATTAGTTAAACAGAAGAAGTAAAGAATGAATAGAAACATATCGAAGGAAGAAAAACTAATCTATATGAATAAAGGAGTTGGAGAAAAGTTACAACAATCAGATGTAGTTGCAACAAGACCTCCCCGAACTCATAGCTCCAAAACTCTCCCTCTCAAGATAGATCTCAGCAGCGTGACAATACAAGAATTCCCATCATTGTTTCAATGACCAAGCCTCCAATATATAGGAAAGTGAAGGCTATGAAGATTTCCCAAATTCCTCATTAGTTCAATTTGGGAAAAATCTTTTGGATGAATAATGTTTCCTCATATAAAAATGGCCTTTTCCACTTTTTAAATGCTTTTGTGCTTAGGAAAAAGCTTCTCAATGCTTTATGGCTCTTTTCTGCTTTTGTATGCTTTTATTTTTTAGGAAAAAGCTAAAGATGAGGATAAAGAGATCACATTCCACCATATGAGTTTCCGAAAGTGAACAAGAGTGTCAAATTCAAATTCTAGTTTGCTTATGTTTTA